>OX453075.1:3092871-3245940 GCA_949699795.1 Spicauda simplicius | reverse complement strand
GGGCTCGAGTATGTGTTAAAAATAAAATGGCCTTGCTTGAAATTAAAAAAAAAAAACTTTGAATGAATCACCACTAACCTAACTCAACAAAAACGATTTTAAACAATTAACTAGTTTAAAGATTACGGTGAGGTAGATACCCTTACAGACATTACTGATTTTATCTGGTAATGCCGCATCTGTAACCAATTATATATCGTCGTTTAAGTTCTAACACCGCGAAACTCAAAAAATGCCCATTTTGAGTTAATGAAACAATGGTATATATCAAAATAATATAGGAACATATGAGTATGTTAATGTTTTAGACGCAATTATTAAGTAGTTGTAGAATTAAAAATAACTAACTATTTGAGACAGTTTATTTGCTCTCCTGAAAAGTTGCTAATTTTGTGATCCGCGATGTTAGAACTAAAGCGACCATATAGTTCTTCAATATATCTGTAAATCTATAAAGGTTATCGATCTTCATGGATAGCAGCAAATACCTTTTTATACTTAGTTATAAATCAGACGGGATATCTGATGTAAATCGGTCGCTTTCGTCCTGGTCATTTACAATATGAGGCTGCTAACACATAGCTAGCTTTAAAGGACTGTTTTAAGGCTTTTATATAACATTTAGAGTAGTCCACGTTCGTCGCCATCGCTAATGTAGTGTGATCATGCCATCAACACATCGCTCGTAAAAATCGCGCCGCTTTCCGCTTCGCTCGTCGCTTCACCCTAAGCTGTGGCCTAATAGCAAACCCTTTTAACTTCCCGTAGCTAACAATACAACGTATTATTAGTGCTGTAATAGTCAATATCATTTCATACTACCCGGGTTTTATCCGGGACAATAAAATCCGAGTACAAGGGTCATCACAAGAACATTGTGCGCAAAAAGGAAAATAATTGAAAGAAGGCCAAAATGGGTAAAGACGGGTTAATAATAATAAAACCCCTTTTGGGGCGGAGAGAGAATAAATTAAAAAAGGCAATACTTGGCTAAAAATATTGTATTTGGGACAACATCGACCCTATTGCGTATTGTAATAGTCAAATCAGTGTTGTAAAGGAACTAGTCTTGCCCCGCTGTTTTACTTGCGTTTTAAGATACAGGAGTGTCAACAAATGTGACATAGAATCTTATAACGGAATTTGTATATTAATTATTTTTTATAAATTACTTCCAATTTGTTATGAAATAAACAGTCACAAGAAAATGATGTCGTAGTCAATGTGTTAAAAGGTACATGAAATGTTAAGATGCGTCCCACGTAATAAAACATAAAAAACATAAAAATAGTCTAAGTCGAAGCTTAATTAAATTAGGGATCTTCCAACACAGTGACGCTTAGCTTAGTAATTTTTTATTTTTTCACATTAATTCCAGGATAATTAAATTTTAATTAAACATATTAACAAACAAACATTTCCTTTACGTAACTTGAACATACGCCCAAGAACATTTAGTTTAAAAAAAAAACATCGCTTCAAATACAATTATCCGTTCAAAATGTTTATGCCATCGACTGATATATATGTTAATGGTAAACTACAGTTTTCCCGTCGGAGTTTAAAAAAAATAAATACGAGCGAACGGTAACAAGTTGATATTAAAGACTGACTTAACTAATATTAAAAATAATTAGACTTGTCATATATATCATATATAAACATTTATCCTGCTCGTTATCACTCCCAATCCCTTATGATGTGATAAGAATAGCGGGAGCTATTTATTTTTAAATTACAATTTCGCATTTCAGCCATTCCCGGGATAACTGGCCGCCATTCCTATGTATTAATTTCGGGAACACGCCATATTATACGGGAGGTGTGCGTTTAACGACTGCATACATATTAATGTATGTATATAACGCATTAATATTTATAAAGGAGGCGATCGATCCGAGTAATGAGGTCTTCTTGCAAAATATTTTGGCTCAATTCATCAGCATTAGCTGAATATACTTATTTCCTTTTATCTATAGAAATTACTAACTTATTCTTACGTTTTCCGCTTATGCGCGTTAAACACAGTAATGAGTAATTTGAGTGTTAATCCAGGTTACAACTTTATCTTGCTGAAATCTGGTACCAAATTTCCAACCAGACCAGTAGTTTCTGCGTGAACTATAAACTACAATAATGTAATTAACAATGTAGTAAACTACAGTATGGTATAGGTCTTGAATAGCACCACTTCCTTTCTTCTCGTGAATGTCGTAGGAGAGGACTGTGAAAGAATGTAGAAGATGGTACCCAGCATCTTCTTGAGAAACATCGACACCTGCAGCAGTCACCCCGCCTGGTGAGCGCAGTGACTTTTTTTTATCTGGCTGAAGTAGCAAACGAGCATGCAGTGCACTTGATGGTAAGTGGTCAACTACATACAGAACATGGGTTTCATCTGAAGTCAATCACAAGTGCATTGCTCCCGAGGACTATGATGGTCGCCTCATGTGAAAGTGTGCCGACTGGCAAGAACCGGCCTTAAGGTAATGTTATATACAGGAATGAACCTCATAAGGCTTATGAATAGATGGATGATGCACAAAGCAGTGATATGGACATCGGTGGTCTTCTAAGGGATTCGAATTCCAAGTACTAAGTTTCAGTAGAAGTACATACAAAACAGAGCAGGATAGAGCAGTGATAGCCTAATGATTGAAACTTGTCCTCTCGATCAGGAGGTCTGAGGTTCAAATCCAGGCACGCACCACTGATTTATGTGCGTATTAGAAATTAATTATCACTGCTATTCGGTGAAGGAAAACATCGTGAGGAAACCTACACAACCGAGAGTTCTTTTAAAAAAAGTTCTCGGAGGTGTGTAAAGTTCACCAATTCACCAGCGCGGTTGACTATGGCCTAAACTCTCATCCTGCGAGAAGACTTGTGCCCAGCAGTGGGATAATAATGGGTTGACGAGAGCATACAAAACAGATGCCAGAAACTGTTCATACGGTTACTAAAATTATATGACCAAAAAATACCTACCTGACAGAAAATAACACGACAAAGTCGTTATTATCGTTTATTTACTGTTATCATCAAATGAGTCGTTAAATCTATTCGGAGTTTTTCGAACAGTTTTACGACTATGATAGACATGTCTTAACAATTTTACTTCCTATACTCCAAAACAACGTGGTAGTGTATACCCTAAGGCTAAACAACTTGGTAAGTTGACCTTATTGGAGACTAAGAAATGAAAAATATACGTGTTCCAACCATTAGGAACATTACATTATAATTGCAATTTGGTAAAACAACAATTGGACAAGGCTTTCTGTGTAAATTTGTATGTGTGGGTGTTTCATATGTAGAATAAATTTTATTTTCTTAAGATATCCACCACACTGAAAGATACACCTTTTTTAGATAAAATATAAAATTTGACCATATATAATCATAGGAATAATTCACTTACAGATACTGACTCATGAAAACTTAGTAAAGTAGCTAGAACCACCTTTGGCCCTCTAAACCCGCGTGACGACCCGCGTGGCGCAGCGGTTACCATACCGGTCTGACACGCAGTGGATCCCGGGTTCGATTCCCGGCCAGACAGGTATCTGAATGATGAGTTTAGATTCTTGTTCTGGGTCTGAGTGTTTGTGTATTCGTCTTTGTGTGTGTCCATGGCACCCACGACACAGGAGAAAATCCTACTGTGGGGCTATGAATGTAGAAAGCGTTTTTTCTAAACACAAGACTTGCTCCCAACCACCCTGTACTGATTCCATTTCAAATTAGTAGTTATTAAACAGTCCAATGAAGCCATAAAAAACACGTACCTAACCTAAAGGTATTTAAGACCGAAAATATATTACACCCCACGCAAAATTAACCTAGTAACAGGATCTCAGTTACCTATATATAGTACTAACAAAACGAACCCCAGCCCCGGACGCATTTACCTTGAAATACGCTCATAGTACCAACCGGATTTTGTGTTATATCTTAAGCTAGTATTTGGGGTAAAATCAAGACTTTTGGTAGAAATACAATTTTATATTACATATATGTATATTACATATTTCATATTTATACCGTGTTTCATTCTCAGTTTTCTGAGAATAAAACATGGTATAAATGTGTTTGACATGCCCTAATTTGAGCGATCTTTGTACATAAAAACACAGATAAACATATATTTATGTACATAAACTATTGGTTGATAGTGATTTATGAAATTGATCGAAATTGTGCCGTAATTAAACCAAAAAATAAATAAACGGATGCACGTCAGGCCGGGAATTACACCGATGCGTAAGAACGGCTTAATACTAGAAATACTGTGACGGTGGTACCTGGTCGAACCAATATTGTTTTACCACCAAAAATAAATATCAGTATTGACATTAATCTGTAGTTCCCACATATTTTCTCATATCAATAGCCTATTTGCCATAACTTAAACTTATTTGCGCACTCAAATACCTGCTCCCGACGGCTCCAAGTCTCAAAGCGATGGGCGAAGGGAAATTGTTCTGGCGGAAAATAGCTACAAAGTAGTGGGCGGATTCTTTTGAGGTACGCAACTGATTTCGTTGAAACAAAGGGATTATCTCGAGCCGGTGGTTTCGGCTGGTTGTGATTTTAATACTGTTTCGTTCTTTTAACTGGGGTCTCAATGTAATAAAATAAAATAGTTTTTTTTACCGGAACCGACGGTTACGTCAAATGGTTTTAGAGGCTTTAGTTTGTTCTTGTCTTTTCTGTTAAGTATTATTATTAAGTGTTTTGATAATAAATGTTTTTTTTTTAGCTGTGCATAAATAGTTGTTTGTTATTGCCCTATGATAGTATTGAGCACTACTGTGTCCTGGTTGAAAGGGCACGGAAAACATACAGTGTTCATCAGAAGCGTTCCAACTTTTTCTTAATAACTTATCTTTGGCTCACTTTTTTATCTGGTTGAAGTAGCAAACCAGCATACAGTGCAGTGATGGTAAGTGGTCACTGCCGCCCGTGGACATCTGTAAGCAACTTCATATAGAACATGGGTTCTATCTGAAGTCGATCACAGATGCGTTGCTAATCCCGACTACAATGGTCGTGTCATATAAAAGTAAGCAGGCAACCACACCCTTCCATCGAAACGTAAGAAATGCTTCACGCTGGAAATAGGTGTGGCGGTGGTACTTCCCCGGTCGAACTACACTGATTCTACCGCCTGTAAAGACTTCAGATAAGACTTTAATTTTATCTGGGGTTGATTTCAGATGTTTATGAGTTACGGTGTTGACTTACCACTAAGAAGACTGCATGTTTGTTTGCTAATTATGTTTTATAAACAAAAAGTTTATATTTTTGTTTATATACTATAAAATACCAACTACTTTAATAAAAATAATACTTTAAAAATCTACACAAATACGTTCATCAAAAATATTCAAATTAACGCACACTATAGGCGTTAAGTAAATAGGCGCTCAAATTCCAAGACAAGGACAGGCGTACTGATAAGGATATCAGGACGTCACGTCCTGATTATCCGCGCCCCAAGTTGGGGCTTGTGACTTGGAGCAACATTAACACTAGGGACCGAGATATCTTGAATGTTTGTGTAAATTGGATATGTACAATTACCATAGTTTAATTGTTCAAAATGGGCTATAGAGCGGACATTCAATATTTTCATACAAAATCTATAATTCCTTTCCAAACTTATGCTAATCTAGAATTGATATTTTTTATTTGATTAAAGCAGCAAACGAGCATGCAGTCCACTTAATGATAAGTGGTCGCTGTAAGCAAATTTATACAGAATAGATGTTCTATTCTTTCTAGTCCACCAATTCGCACTTGGCCAGCGCGGTGGAGTATGGCCTAAACTCTCTCATTCTGAGAGAAGACCCGTGCCCAGCAGTGGGACAACAATGGGTTGACGAGAGATGTTCTAATTGAAATAAATCATAAAGTCTGGATAGAACTAGGTGGTAGAACCAGTTTAGTTCTACCACACTTATTTCTTATATGAAGCAGTTCGTATGTTTCGATGGAAGGGATTGGTTGCCGGCACACTTTTATATCCGCGACTATCTTAGTACTCGGAAGTAGCAACGTATCGGTACTTGACTTAAAATAGAGCCCACATTATATGTAAAGTTGCTTACAAATGTCCGTGGGCGGCAGTGATCATTTATCATCAGATGGACTGCATGCTCGATTGCTACTTCAATTTAATAAAAATATATGATTTATCGCTTACATAATTAAAAGAAAAAGAGTAGAACTTTCCTACTCGTTTAAGAGTTCAAACCGTTTTTGGTAAGTATTAACAATTTACTTTTGCAACGATGAATCAAATTTAATCAAAACTTACGTATAATATTCAAAATTGGAATACGTACAGAAGCTACGTACCTAATGTTTTTTTAACTACGCATACATCGATATTAAAATACCCTCTATATGGATGTACGCAAATGTATCATAATGTATCAAAAAACAAACCCATTAACTGCCAATAAATAGTGCTATAAGAAGAGTAAATCTTCCAATTTTAAATTGATAGTACACTATAATATTGAAGTTCAGATTGAGGACTACAACCCAAATATAGGTAAATCCAAGCTTCAAAACATAAATCCAAGATTGGAAACATAGGATCTATGCTTGAGCACACAGTTCTACGTTCTACATTTCTATATTGAACAAATGTAATACGAAATCTATTTTTGGCTTATAGCATAGTGTTCGTGAGAGCTAAGTCTTCAAGGACAGTACGTATTGTGGGAACGGCCTACGAAATCCTATACGTAAGGTTATTTTTGGGTTCCACACCCAAAAGTGAAAACGAAACCCTATTACTAAGACGCCGCGGTTCGTCTGTCTATCTGTCGTCGGGTTGTATCTTAACACACATACATGGTTAGACAGTAAAACATCCCAGATGATTCTATTCTCGCTATAACAACAAATAATAAAAACGAAACAAAATTAATTATTTAAAGGGAGCTTTCATGCAACAAAATTGTTTTTTTTTTTTGCTATTTTTATTTTGTACGGAATCCTTCATGCGAGTCGAAATCGCACTTGACCGACTTTTTTAGAAATGAAATGTTTTAGTGCTCTAGATGTTATAAACACATGGAACTCTCTAGACGTTGCTCCTTTGATCCTATTTCAGTCTATGTATACCTACTCAATTTTAGGCTAATACTAGGTTTTGCGTGCAGCTTTGCCGTCTTCGGTAAGGTGAAGTCTAGGTGTTACAACCAGTATAGTTTGCCCAGGGAAGTACAACCGCCACGCCTATCTCTAGCGTGAAGCAGTTTATGCGTCTCAATGGAAAGATGTGGATGCCGGAACATTTTTATATGTGGCTACCATCTTAGTTCTGGGAGAATCAACGCATCTGTTGCTGTTGCTTACAGACGTCCATGGGTGGCAGTGACCAGTTACCATCTGGTGAACTGCATGCTCGTTTGCTAGTTCAATCTATATCTATACTTATATATAAAGCTGAAGAGTTTGTTTGAACGCGCTAATCTCAGGAACTACTGGTTCGAATTTAAAAATTCTTTTTGTATTGAATAGACCATTTTTCGAGGAAGGCTTTAGGCTATATAACATCACGTTGCAACTATTAGGAGCGAAGAAATAATGGAAAATGTGAAAAAAACGGGGAAAATTATTCATCCTTGAGGGCTTCCGTTGCGTGCGCTGCGAAAATGGTACAAGATACCAAAAATATATGTATGAAAGAATTATTTCTCTTGAAATGATCTAAAAAAATGTCAGCGACAGTATATGTCTATCTTTTAAGATTAACTCACTAGAACCGTTTTCATGGTAATCAAATTCGATCGAAATTAATTAAGAATTGTATCAACGTAATAATATTAATCTTTGTCCAAATAAATGTGTTGTTGATTAAGAGTATTTAATTGTGAACAAAATTGTCTTTGACATCACTTAATTTCAATGAACATCTTAGAAGATATGACAATTTTAAAATAACACCGATATAAAATTTCAGCCGCACCGCATGATGTGCAAAACATGACGCTGCAAGGAGGAGGGGCGTTGCTTGCGAGGGACGCGTAGAGAGGGGTGAAAATAAAACTAAAAATATAATTTACGCAGAAGTACTCTAAAATAATTATGTTCTTTTCAAAACTAAATTGTCTAAAATAATAATAGAAAATGAAACGGACAAAGTCGCGGGTAACAGCTATAATTTATAAAGCTGAGGAGGTTGTTTGCAAAAATAAATTATGCCCAAAATAACTATTCCACGCGGACGAAGTCGCGGGCACAGTTAGTCTTATAAAAAAAAGGTCTATCACCGTACCGAGTATTCTGTGTTATTTTAGGTCTTACAATACTTATGTGCAAAATCTGACCGTACTAACTTTCACGTTTATAATATTAAGAACATTATGGCAGAATTAATCTTTTTTAAAATGTAACAGATTCTCACAATACGCGGTTTTAATTTCTTAAATGCCGATATTTCGAACCAGTTGCATAAATTATGGTTAAACTTAAGTTCAACTTAAGAAATAACAGATGCCTCGCTGCTATTAATTAATAACAATGGGTTTCGGTGACCACACACATTTAATGCCGTAATATAACACAAAATTAATTAATAAAATAACGTCCCACACTATAGCCTCAAGTTCTCTCCTTTTGAAAAATTACCTGTGCTGTACACCGGCAGTAGGACAATAATGGGTTAACGACAGTGGCAGCATACTGAGAGGACAAAGGGTTCAATCTCCAGCAAGACATTTTTAATCTGGAACTGGACGTTTACATGCATCATGTTACTTAAAGAAATTGCCGAGGTGGTAGAACCAGTGTAGTTCGACTAGGGAAGTACCACCGCCACACCTATTTGTTGCTTGAAGCAGATCTTGCGTTTCGATAAAGGGTGTGGCCGGCATACTTTCATAGGAGGTGACCATCATAGTCCTCGGGAGTAGCAACGCATCTGTGATAGACTGTGGATGAAACCCATGTTCTTTATGAAGTTGATTACAGATGTCCATCGGCGGCGGTAACCATTTACCATCAGGTGGACTGCATGCTCGTTTGCTACTTCAGTCAGATAAAAAATACAGTAGAACCAATTGTGGTCCGAATGCGGAAGCACCAATGCCAAACCTATTTCTTCCTAATAGGGCAGTGTTAACTTGGTAAGCAGAGTGTGGTGAGATATACTAAACAAAGATATTCCAGCGTAGTTCTTACGAGCAGCAACGTTTGAGTGACTAATCTTAAGTAAGATTCTCTTCTTTCTTTGGTTGATTACAGATGTACATAAGTAGCCATGCTGTTATATTAGGCGCACTGCGTGTTGACTACATCCATGTTAAAAAAGTAAAACTATTTGCGTTAATTTAATTACAGACGGATAAATTTCATTTATATATCTAAATACAAAAGATATATTCAATGTTTGGCAAGACCCAGTGCCCGTTGCTATTGACACTAGCGACCTCTGACGGGTATCAGTGTAAATACAATCTGACACTTGTAGGCCTTGTAAGAGGTCTCTCGAAATTGATGTGGGATTTCGGGTCGCGTTCGAAGGACATGTAACAACGATTCTGTTGCTTTAAACAGTTTGCGATTGTAAATTTACGTCTGTATAAATTTGTAGTTTGAATGGATTTTAATTAATTCAATTTTTTATTAATATTACAGAGTAGTGACAGATAATGCTTGAAATTTGCTCTCTCAATCGGGAGGTCCTAGGTTTAAGTACAGGCACGCATCCCTAATTTATGTGCGTATTATTAATTAATTACTGCTCTTTGGTGAAGGAAAACATAATGAGGAAACCTACTACCCGAGAGTTTAAAAAAAAATATCTCAGAGGTATGTGAAAACTCGCACTAGGCCTGCGCGGTTGACAATGGCCTATAACTCTCTCATTCTGAGAGAAGATCCATGCCCAGCAGTGGGACATAATGGGTTTTACCCCCATACCTGCGAAAGTTTGGAAAGATGGATGTGTTTTTATTACTCTTTCAGCAGATACCAGTCGGATTGGACTGAAATGAGATTAACACATAGAGTTGTCATTACCGTAGTTGACGCGATTGAAATCGAGGAATAACCTCAAACCTGTTCTTCAAAACAGGGTGAATTCTTTTATAAATTCAAAATCCCAAAATCGCAAGGCCGACTTAATATTAGTCTGATTATAAAATTGCTTAACTCTATGACGAAACTGAGAGGAACATTAAAACGTTATTGGATCAACATTTCCGAACGAAATTTATTGCGTACAAATTAAGCGAGAAGGAAAAGCAAAACATACGCCGAAGAACCCCGAGAGATCCACATATCTAATTATTAACGTGTTTGGATCACGTCGTTTGTCATCCTTAATCCTGTGTAGCGCACACCTGCGCCGGATAACCGGGTAAGTCGAAAACAATTCGTTTTAACCGGCCCGCCGTGCTGACGGGAAGAGGCTCTCGACACTTATCATTGGGGAACCGGATAAGAAAATCATTGGCTAATAATGCTAATGCATAACTAAGTAGAGCAGTGATAGCCTAACGGTTGAAACTTGCCCTCTCAATCGGTAGGTTCAAGGGTCAAACCTAGGCATGCACCACTGATTTATGTGCGTAGTTAGAAATTAGTTATCACTGGTTTTCGGTGAAAGAAAACATCGTGAGGAAACCTACACACCCGAGAGTTCTTTAAAAAAAAGTTCTCGGAGGTGTGTGAAATCCACCAATTCGCACTTGGCCAGCGCAGTGGACTATGGTCTAAATTCTCTCTTTTTGAGAGAAGACCCGTGCCCAGCACAATAGTGGGTTGTACCCATAACAAAAAAATACAAATGCGGTTATATTCGCAGTCTAAGACCAGACAGTAAAATAATTGATAATAAGTAAAGACTTTAAATTCTGACCTGGATAATGTTGTTACTATTAGGCCCAGTTTCCACCAGAGTGGAGAAATGAGGTGTAGCGGAGAGGATATGGGAGCTTTGTGTAGCAAAAATGTGATGGGGGCTATGAGAGATCGTCGATGTGAGCGGTTACAGATCGTCACAGTCAAGTTCAAGTAAAGATAAGTCCAATACGATTGCAGAGGCAAATACAGTGACATAACTTAGTTCGAATTTGATAACTGTATCCTGATGTTCATACACTTTCTACTTGTTCGAATCACCCAAAAAAAAATCCGGGGTTATACTGAAAACCAACTTTTGTGATTTTCCTTGGCACATGCTATGAGTGTTTTTCGGTATTCATCGCCTTATAAAGTTATATAGTATAGCAACAATTTAATTGTGTAATGAAATGAAATTTCATATTTCAATTTTTTACGTTTTTTTTTGTTTCTCTATGTTTTGTAGAAAAATGTTTCCTATTGTTGTATTTTTTATTCTGTATGGATAAATTACACGTATCCCTTTCACAGCTTCGAATTTATAATCGCTGAGGCGTTTCCCGTGACAGCTGTCAAACTTCCAAATAACAAGGAAGTTAACTTCGATATAAAAGGGTTATTCAGACGCCATTCCAGTTAAGTTACCCTTAATCTCATCCTTAATTACATTAACACCTTTGATAATATAGATGCTCAACATAAAGATTTCGCAAAAATATTTATCTAATATTACTGGGTACTAATGATACATGCTACATCTTCGTTAACCCATTATTGTCCCACTGCTGGGCACGAGTCTTTCTCAAAATGAGAGAGTATTAGGCTATAGTTCACCGCGCTGGCCAAGTGCAAATTGGTGAACTTTACACACCTCCGATTTTTTTTTCAAAGAACTCTCGAGTGTATAGGATTCCTCGTGATGTTTTGATGTGTTCTATTTCGTTTATTATGTATGTGTTTGTGTCAAATGAAATCTGTAAGTGTAATGTGTTTTGGTTGATTTTTTGCAAATAACGCATAAAACATACATAGTTTTATGCATTATTTGAAAAAAAAAGTAGCATAGCGCAATCCTTCTCTACATCAACTATAACCGTGCGTAATTCCATACCTCTCCGCTTGCGGCAAGTATTTTAAAAACGAAACACTTTTATTGCTCCACGTATTAATATTTACTACTCATTATCTGGTTAGCAAAACAAAATAATAATACTAGAAATTATTATTGTAAAAGAAATGAGGAAAGTAACTTTTTTGTAACTTGGCTTAGTACACTGTATTGTGCCCTGGGGGCGTTTATTGGGAAACCTGGCATAAAAGTCCTTTCTAAAATCCTTTATAGGGACAAAGGTCAGACGCTAAGTACATTTCTTTGGAAGGTCCTAGGGATTTGAGTTAGTAAAAGATTGTACCTAATACGTCAGGAATTAGGTCAAAAATCTCATCATAGTTTAAACGGGTTATAAGCTACATTAATTCGCGAAATATTATAAAAAAGTAAAGGAGTTGTTAATTTGTTCAGAAAAAAAGGAAAGGAGAATAGAAATAGGAAAATAGAAGTATTATATCATAGTAATACTTAATTAAACTGCAAATTGATTGAAGTTCATAAAATTAACTATAGGCACTGAAAAGCAGGTGGTAGAACCGTTGTTGTTCGATCGGGGAAGTACCACCGCCACACCTATTTCTAACGTGAAGCATTTTTTTTTGCGTTTCGATGGAAGGGTGTGGTTGCCGGCACACTTTTATATGAGGCGACCATCCTAGTCCTCGGAAGTAGCAACGCGTCTGTGATTAACGTCAGATAGAACCCATGTTCTATTTGAAGTTGCTTATTAGTGTTCATGGGCGGCAGTGAGCACTTACCATCAGGTGGACTGCATGCTCGTTTGCTACATCAGTCAAAAAAAATGTTCTATTTGAAGTTGCTTACACGTGTCCATGGGCGGCAGTGACCACTTACCATCAGGTAGACTGCATGCTCGTTCGCTACTTTAATCAGATAAAAAAAGCAAATTTCTAAGGCATTATCACACTAAGGCATTAGTTTTATGACATGAAAAACATTCTCGTAGCCTGTGTAGCTACGTCGTAGTTGGCTGCGTAGACCCTCTACGCCGTTGATGGAATTACTGTTTACGTATAAATTTTGGAGCGAGCGGTTGAGTGGTTTAGTTCACACAGTGATCAAATATTGTCTCAACACGTTAGGCGGTATATAAGAATAAAGTGGTAACTTTTGTTATAAGCCTGCTGCCGAAAATTTTGAATAATTAATAAGTTTGTGTATTGAGCATTGATTAAGATGTATTTTTTTATAGACTCCGATATGTATAACAATAAAAAAGGCGCTTTCCACACTCATATCTCCACACTAAGATTTTTCCCTGTGTCGTGGGTGCCATGGACACATAAAGACGACTATACAAACACCCAGAACCAGAACAATAATCTGAACTCATTTAGATACCTGTCTGGCCGGTAATCGAACCCGGGACCCACTGCGTGTCAGACCGGTATGGTAAATGCACCGTCATGCGGGTCGTCATTTTTACTATATCGTGTATACCAGAACACAAAGCATTGCATTACAAGACAGACATAGATGTGTTGGTGGTGCTTCCGGAAGGTCAAACCACAAGGGGTTTGGAAGACGATAAAAATATTTTTTTCAAGGTGGTAGAACCAGTGTAGTTTGACCGGGGAAGTAACGCCGTCACACCTATTTCTAGCGTGAAGCATTTTTTGCGTTTCGATAGAAGGGTGTGGTTGCCAGCACACTTTAACATGAGGCGACCAACATAGTCCTCGGGAGCAACGCATCTGTGATAGACTTCAGATGGAACCCATGTTCATGTAGTTGATTACAGATGTTCATGGGCGGCAGTTACCACTGTCAGGTGGACTGCATGCTCGTTTGTTACATCAGTCAGATAAAAACATTGAAATCTCTTTTCTAATTACTCTCATGCTTCTGTTTTAAGCAAAATACAAAATCTAACTCAACATATCGGTAACATGCATATACGAACGTATTACCACCTGCGTCCATAATTCCCGAGCACCAGATTTCCGAAACTAAATATTCAGCGCGTATCGGGAGTCATGGAAATCGACCTGTGAATTTACGAGCCAACTTCGGATTTTGTGACCCCTTTCGCTAAACTGCTACGACGTCCACGACGTCCCCACGATAAATGGGGAGTGATCGGAGGTCCTTGCTAAGGATCTTGAGTTACCCCAATGAAACATAACACCGCAAAACTTTGCACACTCCTTTAAATTGTTATTGACTTTTCAGTCCTTGGAAATTTCGTTAATGACATATACATAGTTATTATAGATTTGTACACTCCTTTAAATTATTATTCACTTTTCAGTCCTTGGAAATTTCGTTAATGACATATACATAGTTATTATACATTTGTACACCCCTTTAAATTGTTATTGACTTTTCAGTCTTTGGAAATTTCGTAAATGACATATACATAGTTATTATACATTTGTACACTCCTTTAAATTGTTATTGACTTTTCAGTCCTTGGAAATTTCGTTAATGACATATACATAGTTATTATATATTTGTACACTCCTTTAAATTGTTATTGACTTTTCAGTCCTTGGAAATTTCGTTACTGACATATACATAGTTATTATACATTTATACACTCCTTTAAATTGGTATTGACTTTTCAGTCCTTGGAAATTTCGTTAATGACATATACATAGTTATTATAAATTTGTATACTCCTTTAAATTGTTATTGACTTTTCAGTCCTTGGAAATTTCGTTAATGACATATACATAGTTATTATAGATTTGTACACTCCTTTAAATTATTATTCACTTTTCAGTCCTTGGAAATTTCGTTAATGACATATACATAGTTATTATACATTTGTACACCCCTTTAAATTGTTATTGACTTTTCAGTCTTTGGAAATTTCGTAAATGACATATACATAGTTATTATACATTTGTACACTCCTTTAAATTGTTATTGACTTTTCAGTCCTTGGAAATTTCGTTAATGACATATACATAGTTATTATATATTTGTACACTCCTTTAAATTGTTATTGACTTTTCAGTCCTTGGAAATTTCGTTACTGACATATACATAGTTATTATACATTTATACACTCCTTTAAATTGGTATTGACTTTTCAGTCCTTGGAAATTTCGTTAATGACATATACATAGTTATTATAAATTTGTATACTCCTTTAAATTGTTATTGACTTTTCAGTCCTTGGAAATTTCGTTAATGACATATACATAGTTATTATACATTTGTACACTCCTTTAAATTGGTATTGACTTTTTAGTCCTTGGAAATTTCGTTAATGACATATACATAGTTATTTTATATCTGTACACTCCTTTAAATTGGTATTGACTTTTCAGTCTTTGGAAATTTCGTTAATGACATATACATAGTTATTATACAGTTGTACACTCCTTTAAATTTTTATTGACTTTTCAATCTATGGAAATTTCGTTAATGACACGTTTCGTTAATACATAGTTATTATATATTTGTACACTCCTTTAAATTGGTATTGACTTTTCAGTCTTTGGAAATTTCGTTAATGACATATACATAGTTATTATACAGTTGTACACTCCTTTAAATTTTTAATTTTTAATCCATACAGAACATATTTTGCTCAAGCTGTTTTTGTATTTGGCATTATTTGATACTTTTTGTACTCAGTAAGATTGATTTCATGTCTTATGGGTGTAACGAGAAAATAATAAGACGAGTAAAAAACACCCATTATTTATATTCGTCCAATATGTCTAGGTATTTTTTTATGTTTTATTTTTTATTTAATCAACAAACCAAACCAAAAAACAATAATTACTTAAGCGTAAAAAAATCTTTTTATGTTTGTTTAATGTGTGCACTCTTCAAACTTATGTAATATACCATGGTTGAGTATTGATCTATTCACTACATCAATGTTTTACTATGAACATAACGTAAGACTCTCATAATACGTAGGAGTCTTATAAATGAGTTGGCAATGCAGTCCCAGCAGACGGAACTTAATATTTTTCTCTCCTGATTCAATTGTAAGAGCATTGAAAACCAATTTCCTCTAGTGTTGAAAAATAAACCGGGATATCAAATGCTCGAGGGACTACAATCAAAAATGTATAAAACTTTCCAACGTTTGAGGAAACCTCCGCACAGTTATTTAAGTGTTTCGATTCAAGCTATGTGTATTCTAAACTGTATTTTTAAAATAACATTTAAAAATATATTTTACGTGAATGTGCGACGTGCGTTGTGACGACATTTCATTTGCATTTATGAAGAAAATACATATTTTTATTAACAAATTGTATTATGAATCAGTAGGCACGTAGACTTTTGTCCCTGTAGTTTTGGGACCAGAATAGGGCTACAGTACCCTCTGCCTGTCGTAAGAGGTGACTAAAAGGGGCTTCCGGGGTTGCGGGCGGGAAGAGTGGTATCTTGAACTGTACGGCCTAGCGACCCCGGGAAGGACGGCGGCATTTGCGGTCGCATGCCGCCGTAAAGACCAGAAGGTGCGGTGAGCGTTTCACGCCCACTAGGAAAGAACCCGAAAAGGGCATCACGCTCAGAGGACTCCTGCTGTGTTCCGTTGGAGATCCTGGAGTTCTCCACACAGTGCTGAGGACGGCCACCGGGGAGGTTTTAGTACAAAAAGAATCCCACATAACCCGCGTCGCTCCCACGACGTCGAGTACCTTATGAAGGTTTTCCCCTCTTAAACAAAAAGAAAATACTATGAATAATTATAATTTAAGGAATAAGAGTAGTGCTCCTGCTCTGGTACATGTAACGGTAATATGATATGAGACGCAATTGTGTAAAGAACAAAGAAATTTGATATATAAGGCTAGAAAAATATGGCGCGTGTCAAGAATGTAAATACATTGTTCATACTATAAAAACATTTTTTGTTTGTATTTGGGTTACAACAATATTGAGGCGCATATCTTACTTGTATTATAAAGATGAAATTGTGTGAGATTGGATGAATATTTGTTATTCTTTACTCAACGATTGATCGGATGTGGATTAAATTTAGAAGGTGGTAGAACCAATGTAGTTCGACCGGGGAAGTACCACCGCCACACCTATTTCTAGTGTGAAACATTTCTTGCGTTTCGATGGCAAGATGTGGTTGAGAGCACACTTTTAAATGGGCACCTCATATAGTCCTCGGGAGTAGCAACGCATCTGTGATTGACTTCAGATAGAACCCATGTTCTGTATGAATTCATTACAGATGTCCATAAGCGGCAGCGACCACTTACCATCTTAGCATCTCATTCTTACTTAGGATGAATGCATGCTCGTTTGCTACTTCAACCAGATAAAAAAAATTACGAACAGGTAATTTATGAATTGGGTTAATATAGGATATTCTTTACCAGATAAACGTGAACCAAGCAGGCAAAGTCACGAAAATTTGCTAGTCAGCAATATAATAACTTTTTCCTAATGTAAAAATATGTTTATTGGTTCGAGTTACAAATTACTTTTACTACAACGTGGAATAAAAATATCTTTATAACTTACGATTATAATGATCCCTAAAAATCTAATTCAGGTCGTGTCGTTGTCGTAAGGTAAAATCAGCTCACCTTAAAATATGGAACGTAATTTATATAAAAAATCTTATTAATCTTACGGCCGTACTTTTTACTGGCCATAATAAAGCCAAGCTTACATTCTCTGATACTTTAGAACAGCTGAGTTTTATTAAAATCTTGGATCACCTTCTGTTGTGTATATAAAAACAAAGAAAAGTAGTTTCAAAATATATATAACTCTAGACCTAGCCTTGACTTCGTCCTTGTAGTGGGTAGCATTTTTTCGTGGGTGACATTTTTTTCTACTACTAAGATACAAAAAATATTTATCACCTTGCTTACTTGTCTTTTTTACATTTTTTTTTTCAAAATCTGTGTGATCACTAATCAAAATAAAATAAATAATTGACTATGTATTTTAAATTCCTCGTAGTTTAAAACAACTAGTAGTTCAAATTCTTACGTAGTGAATTTGACTGTTTTAGATATTTAAACAAAAGGAAAATATATATTTTTAATTTATAATACTTAACGGGTACTCACTATATGCGGTTTATGAATTCTTGCCGATATTTCGACCCAGTCGCATGGATCGTGGTCACGGCCAAACTGCGGTAGCGAGGAGAAACCATATCGTGAGTACCCGTTAAGTATTATGTATGAATTCCGCGATAATACTAATCTAAAATCATATTTTTAATTTGTTTAAAAAAGAACTGCGTCTATTTCGTTGTGGCCTTAATTCCCTGTATACCCACACCTTTTGGATTTTGAGTAGAATCAGTACAGACAAAATGCGTACGGAAATGCCGTAAACGAAATGAAGTTTTGCCCAAAGTTTGAACACAAAATCACGGAATTTCGTGACGAACATCCTAAAAGGGAATCCCAATCAACGTTTCGCAATAGTTTAAATAAAAGTCGGTAAGCGACTGAAACCGGAAATCCGTTTCAGGCTGCAGATAACACTGAAACTTCCGGTCCGATTATTGTTCGCGCCCGTCAAAATAAAAATGGAACGCATTTGAAATTCAAGTCCGGAAACTCAAAAGCGAAAATACGTCGAGCTCGTCCTGGTTGCCTTTGTTTTTCCCGTTATCATCAACATTGTTGTTACTTTTTTTGGAAAAGATAAATAATCATGGAATGATTTAATTCTAAATTTGCAATTGCATTGATTTTCAAAAAAAAAGTAGACTTTGATGATACTAAAGTTATGGACAAAAATACTATTTATTACACTGTGGAACATGAACATCGGTAACGAAATGCATGTAGAATTAAAGTCCTATTAAAATATTACCTTTAAGGAGTAACTGAAAATGTATAACAATATACACACCCTACAAACAAAATCATATTTTGAGAGAGGCGACACAATTAAAAGCATTGCAGCATTGCCGCAGAACGGCGGTGCCACCTTTCGACGACATTCTCTTAATAGATTATTTTTGCACGCAACGTTACCAGTTCCCCTATAAGGAAAACAGGTCGCCCCCACCAGGTGGACGAATGACCTGAAGAAGACAGGGGAAACCGTTGCATTTGGAAGGCACAGGACCGGTTGGAGTGGCGCCTTTCAGTGGAGGTCTCTGTCCAGCAGTGGACCTCAAAAGGCTGATTGAAGTAGCAAACGAGCATGTAGCCCACCTGATGGTAAGTGGTCACTGCCGCCCATGGACACCTGCAAGCAACTTCATATTGGTTCTATGTGAAGTGATCACAGATGCGTTGCTTTTTTTTTGTTTATTTGACTGAAGTAGCAAACGAGCACGCAGGCCACCTGATGGTAAGTGGTCACTGCTGCCCATGAACATCTGTAATCAACTTCATACAGAACATGAGTTCCATCTGAAGTCAATCACAGATGCGTTGCTACTACCGAGGACTATAATGGTCGCCTCATTTGAAAGTGTGCCGGCAACCACACCCTTCTATCGAAACGCAAGAAATGCTTCACGCTAGAAATAAGTGTGGCGGTGGTACTTCCCCGGGCGAACTACACTGGTCCCACCTACAAAACCGTCTTTTACCTAAGCTGTAACCGATTACAACAGGACTAGGTGAGCTGATATGGAAAACATTATCGTACATTTAATACATAAACGTTCGTAACGATTTATCAATTTCCACCGACTTTCCACACTATAACTGAAGGGTCGTGATAATGGAAGGAAAATATTTTTGTTGGTTTTTCTCTCAGATGTCTTCCCTGGAAATTTGATTTGGACGACCGTGGAATATGGAATTTCCTTTGACCCGACTGAATCTTTGTGTGGGTGATGGTTTTTAAATTAGTCTCCGCGCATCCATTGTACGGTTTCTCGGCTTGATGTTGTATCCTTTTTGTGGGGCAAATGGTTTCTTTCTATGGACGAAGGATACTGAATGATGACATAAAAATGCTGTACAAAATAAAGGATTTAAACCTATTGTGAGGGTTTTAAAAGAAAGAGTATTATTAATTATTATTTTTAACTTCTCAATTTAAAATTATAAACATCCATTGTCTGCTTTATATAAGCTAAGTAACAAAAAAATGAGCGCGTAAAAGAGGTGGTTTAATAAAATTTCAAGGTGGTAGAACCAGTGTATTTCGACCGGGGAGGTACCACCGCCATACCTATTTCTAGCGTGAAGCATTTCTTGCGTTTCGATAGAAGGGTGTGGTGGCACACTTTCACATGAGGCGACCATCGTAGTCCTCGGGAGTAGCAACGCATCTGTGATTGACTTCAGATGGAACGCATGTTCTGTACGTAGTTGATTAAAGATGTCCATGGGCGGCAGTGACCACTTACCATCAAGTGGACTGCATGCTCGTTTGCCTTTTTAGTCAGATAAAAAAAAATATTCAAAAACCTGATGATAAAGCACTATTTCACAAATTCATCTAAATGTGGTATTCAATTGAATTCAATTTCCAAATTAACTCGTTAACTTCATATAAATTTTCCGTGAAACTAATTCCCAAACTATTTACCGGGTCGTTTAACTTCGCAAATTCGTATTTATACATTCATTCATATATAAATTAACTTTTCAGTATGTTTGGGATGTAGGCTTACTTTGGGTACATTTTGGTCGAGTTACTACTTTATAAAACATTGATTAATAAACATAGTCTATGAAAAATTAAAATACCTACAAATATTTGGGCCTACATTAATTATAGGCTTGATTTGAGTATCTGTGTCTGAAGATTTGGACAAAAAAATGTTTGAACAAAAAATACAACCGACTTCCATGCCACATAAAAGTAAAAAATATTTTAAACACATGCTGGTTTAGAGCATACACAGTACTTAGTACATAGTTCCGAAGTCGGCGCTCACCATATTTCGCTGGATCACGACGAAACTACATGTGTCTTATATGAGTTTTGGGACTCTACCTCGTACCTCGTACCTCATACCTCTTTCCTTTGGGAAGTAGGTTAAAAAGGACAACTAAAATTATTTTTAAAACGTTTTCAAATTAAACGACAAAAAGGATTAAAAATTACATCAGAATTATTTGTACATTTTGCATTCTGAAAATATAAGCAATTTTATGTTGAAACGTTCTTTTATTTACTCAATTTTAAACACAGTTTTAATAAAAAAAAAATACTAGTAGCTGCAATGCAGTCTTAATAATTATACAAGCACTCGCTTTTTTATCCTTTTTTTCTTTCTATTAAAAATATGTATGCGGTTCATCTGATAATTAGGTACTGGTGCGTTCACTACCACTTATGGATCAACTGCATAACTAATCAGCTGTTAAATAACATTAGAATCTGAAATGGAAAAACTATGTATTCATTTCACTACAACTACACGTTCACAGACTCACTTACACACACACACACACAAATATACATGCATGTGCAAGGGTGCATTTATAGGATACTGCAGTTTAAAATTTTTATAAAGGGAGCTGTGGAGCACTCTTATTTATTCCCGTCCATCAGCACAGGGATAGGGACTGAAAAACAGCGCTGTGTAGGACGATAGGCCTATGTCAGCTCAAGCTGAGCCACCTCTTGTTGCTCATGTACTTATTATTATATAAGATATTTCTATTTTGTATTTTTAAGTGTGGTATGTGGCAAAAAATTGTTTTTTATTTTTTATTTCAGTAGCAGAAGATACGCTCAACAAAGAAGATATGGCGGAGTCTCATAAATTAAAACTTTATCTTGTTATTTTGGCCCCACGACTATGACGACCAAATAATAATAACATGATTAATAGGCAGTAATATGTCGTCCCTGTAGTTCTGGGATCAGAATAGGGCTACAGTATCCTTTGTCTGTCGTAAAAAGCGACTAAAAGGGGCTTCCGGGGTTGCGTGTGGCTAGAGTGAAAGCTTGAACCGTCCAGCCAGGTGATCTCAGGAAAGACGGCGGTATGTGTGGTCGCATAATGTCGTCGATACTAGACGGAGCGGTGGGCCCAGCTGTCTACATGGCAGGAGCTCGATGGGACAACGCGCTCAGAGGATTCCGGTCAGTACGTTCCTTTGGAAATCCCGGAGTCCTCTTTGTAGCGCCGAGAACGGCCACCAGGAGGTTTTAGTGCGGTAAAAATTCCACATAACCCTGCGTCGCTCGCACGGCGTCGGGTACCTTTTGAGGTTGCCCTCGAGAACATAAAAAAGGCAGTAATTTGTATGGTTTTGTTCTGATCTATGGGATGTAGTAAGGGAGACATAATTATTCTCGATCCAACCTTTGGGTAACAACAATTATGTAGTGGAATTCAGGTAAGATTCTAAACTTATCAAGAGTTGATCCTAACATTTATTTTATATGAAACTTAATTAAAACCTTTGCAAACGTTCACATCAAATTAGCACGAACTTTCTAAACTTGATGCAACATTCGGCATATCATAGCTCCACAAGTTTTAGGTACTATTTACGACATCTTCAAACTAGAAGTATTAGAATTACACACATAACATTTATGTGTGTATGTTGAGTGCATATACACACACAAAGAAGATTAACTTACAGACGAGAAAATGATCTTGAAACATGAAATTTTCAACCTTTTATATGTGAAGTTTTCGAGAGTCCTCACTAACCGCATTGCGCGCAGGCTAGACGACTTCCAGCCTCCCGAACAAGCCGGTTTCCGAAAAGGCTACAGCACCATGGACCACATTCACACGCTGCGGCAGATAATACAGAAGACCGAGGAGTACAATCTGCCGTTATGTGTTGCTTATGTGGACTATGAGAAAGCCTTCGATTCTATCGAGACCTGGGCGGTGCTGGAGTCCCTTCAGCGATGCCAGATCGACTATAGGTACATCGAGGTGCTGAAGTGTGTATACACAGCCGCCACCTTCCAAAATTCCTCAGTGCCTGAAGTCGAAATTATTCGAGCAATGTATGTTGCCAGATGACCTACAGCGCCGAAACGTGGTCCTTCACTGTAGGCCTCATTCGGAGGCTCAGGGTCGCTCAGAGTGCTATGGAGAGGGTTATGCTCGGAATTTCGCTACGAGACATGATTCGCAACGATGAAATCCGTAGACGAACGAAGCTTACCGACATAGCTCTCAAAATTAGCAGGCTGAAGTGGCAGTGGGCTGGCCACATCGCTCGCCATCGCGATGGATGGATGGATATGTGAAGTATGAAATCCTTTAATGCGTTTGTAGACAAAATTTGATATTACTAAGCCATTGGTTACAATTAACTCCACTACATTACATTATACGCTTTCTACACTCATAGCCGCACACTAGGATTTTCTGCTGTATCGTGGGTGCCATGGACACACACAAGACAAATACACAAACACCCAGACCCAGAACATTAATCTAAACTCATCATTCAGAACCCGGGACTGCGTGTCAGATCGGTATGGTAACCGCTCCGCCACGCGGGTCGTCATGACTCAAAGTCTTAAAAGATGAACTTATTTATTTTCATTACACTTCGTTCATTTTGTTCCTCAAATGAAAGCAAATTCAAATTCGAAACATCTAATGAACAAACGTACTCGTATGTTTCCTTTTCCGTGAAATCCAACTTTCCATTCTGAAATTAAAATCGCATAGGAGCAAGCGGATTTGCGAAATCGATTTATATAAACATCGTTGTAAGGTCCTTGTCTCCTCTACAGCGAGTCAAGATATTTACGAAAGCAAAGTTTTATTTAGTTAACAAGAACGGCCAAGTTTTATTATTAAAAAAATATAGTCACGGAACATACAGCACCACACACATGATAAAAAAGAAACAAATTCTTATAATACTGGGAAACCATGGGAAAAAAATGGATGTAAATAAGAAAAAAAAACAAACCCGCTGAGTTTCTTGCCGGATCTTCTCAGTTGAGGTCGAATTCCGATAAGGTGGTATTGTAAGAAAAAAATGTAACTGTAATGACAATTTGTAAGTGCCCCCGTAGGCCTATACAAAATAAAGACATTTCATTTCAAACATATATATATATATATATATATATACATATGTATATATGGAGACTAACGCGCTGCGACAGAATAAAGCGTAAAACGGAATACCCTCAGCAAAGCCATGGAATTGCAACCAAAGCGCTGATTTTCAGGGTAACCCGAAATCAAGGGAATACGGATGGCTGACACCGTAACACAAAATAATTTATATTGGTTAATCAAAATAGTAAACAGAATATAATTAGAATTGATTAAACTTGGTGACTAAAATAACTTAGATCAACTTTATTTTTCGAAATTCATGTAATGTATCCCATTAAAGTCTCAGAAGGCATATGCAGACTTTCAAGGTGGCAGAACGATGGGTTCAATCGTGAAGGTACCTTCATCATACTTATTTCTAACGTGTGATTATTCTAGCTTTAACATGAGGGCAACATCTTAGTCTATGGTAGTAGCAAACCCCTCGTCACTACATAGTATAAAACTAAATCGCTACCCGCTCTGTCCCTATGTATGCCTAGATCTTTAACTACGCTACGGATTTTAATGATTTTTAATAGATAGAGTGAATCAAGAAGACGGTTTTTAAACTTAATACACGTATAATATAGTAGAGAAATACTGATAGTTTTAGATTTTTGACTTTCAGGCAGAACGAAGTTTGCCGGGTCAACTAGTTGTATACAAAGTTGCTTATAGATGTCCAT
Organism: Spicauda simplicius; assembly: GCA_949699795.1. Taxonomy (NCBI): domain Eukaryota; kingdom Metazoa; phylum Arthropoda; class Insecta; order Lepidoptera; family Hesperiidae; genus Spicauda; species Spicauda simplicius. Next base: position 3,221,351 of record OX453075.1, on the reverse strand, counting down.
CGGCGACAATGGCCACTTATCATCAGGACTACATGCTCGTTTGCGTCTTCATTTATATAAAAAAGATACGCCGTCTATTGGTACTCTGTATTATTTTTCCCTGTTATTATACAGCAATAAACAGTATGCTCCATAGACATAAGATTTAACAATCGTTCAAAGCTTGCAGTAAACGTAATCTTGGTCTAACACACTGGTTATTGGGGTTAAGCAAATAGCGGTTAATTACCGGCATGAGATTTCGTCCGTGATTTTAGATTGAGTTCATGTTTACTTTGTGTTTTGTATAATTATAAACGTGAACGGAGGTGAGGGAAGGTTAATGAAAAATGTAATTATTTCTTGAGACTTTAAAATAATGAGTTTAAGCGACTCAAATGATGAAAGGATTACGTGTTATTTTTTATAAAATTGAAAAAGATCTTCGTAACATAATTGATTGTTAAATGAGTTATAAACAAAAGATGGAACGACAGAAGAGCCATAAAGCAAAAGCTTTTATTTTAGAGTTAAAACTTTAAAGATACAAAGTTCAAAAGCTTTGTGAGCTTGAACACCTCCATCTAGCACTCAGGTACTTTGGAGGAAGCAAAAAGGTAAATTATAGTTTTGAGGAATGAGCTTGCAATCTATGCAAAATTGGATGATAAGTGGAAACTACCACCCATCCACAGATAAAAACAGCTTTACTTAGTGTTAGCTACAGATGCGTTTCTACTACTAAGAACTAAGGAACGTCGCGGCTTATCCGATATACGACATGTTTATGAATGTCTCCATTACCCTACCTATTATTACCCTACAAATCAAAGCCTGCAATAGCACTGCTATGATAAAATAAAATAGGTGTGACGGTATTCCAGGTTCAAGAGGGGAACCAGTCTTTTTTTGATCTTTCTTCACAAACCTTCACAAAGTACCTGATGTCGTGGGAGCATCGCAGGGTTATGTGGGATTTTTACCGCACTAAACCCCTCCAGATGGCGTTCCTCAGCGTTACAAAGAGGGCTCCGGGATCTCCAAAAAAAAACGAACTGGAGTCCTCTGAGCACGTTGCCCCATTGTGTCCCACTCAGATAAAAGTAAATGCATGCATGCTGCATGTACTTTTACGACAAAAAAGTGACCGCTGAGTACATAAAGTTAAATATACCATTCCACTTACAATAAGGGAGTTGTTCACTACCACAGTGGGTAATTGATAGTAAGATATCGTAAAGTATCATAACATTAAAATTCTGTGCGGCGATAAACGGTTATGATAAGAGGATTTTATCGAACATTTTCTTGTTAAAACATTATACGTACTAGAAAAAGTGAAACAATTATTTTTTGTTAAGTCAAAGTTTAGCTATCTAATCCGACGATCAGCTGATGAGAAAAAGGTGCGTTTTGCCCAAAAAATAATAATCAACGTACTGGTGGCAGCTGTTACGCACTTTTCCGTGATATTGGTGTAATTTCATTATTATGTTATGCTGTCGACTCAGTGGGATATTTTTACGTCAAGCAACTTTGAGGTGGATACACTGTATCGTGTTTTTTAAATGGTTTTAATTTAAGTTTTCCTTTTATTGTTATATTTGCAATGTAATCATACTTCATATTAATATTATAAAGGCAAAAGTTTGTGAGTGTGACAAAAAAGTGACCGCTGAGTACAAAAAGTTATGTATACCGTTCCATTTACTAGAAGGGAGTGGTGCACTACCACAGTGGGTAATTGATAGTAAGATAGGGCTGTTGTATCTGGAATCGGCCTACAAATAATATAAGGGAAAAATATTAATCTATTACTTAAATTTATCATTATTTTAACGCTAAAACTGCTAAATTTAAGCTAGTAATGAAATAATTTCACATAAGCCGTGTGTTAAAGTGAAACCAAGCAGCTAATTGTATCATAACATTAAAATTCTGTACGGCAATAAATGGTTATGATAAAAGAATTTTATCGAAAATTTTCTTGTTTAAACATTATACGTACTAGAAAGTGAAACAATTATTTTTTGTTAAGTCAAAGTTTAGCTATCTAATCCGACGATCAGCTGATGAGAAAAACGTGCGTTTTGCGCAAAAAATAATATTCAACGTACTAGTGGCAGCTGTTACGCACTTTTCCGTAACGTTGGTGTAATTTGATCATTATTATGCTGTGGACTCAGTGGGATAAAATTTTTACGTCAAGCACCTTTGAGGTGGATACACTGTATCATGTTTTTTTAACGATTTTATTTTAAGTTTTCCTTTTATTGTTATATTTGCAATGTAATCATACTTCATACATTCATCATACTTCATAAGGCGAAAGTCTATGAGTGTGTATGTTTGTTACTTTTTCACGTCTAAACGGTTGGAGCGATTTTTATAAAATTTGGTAGGGAGTTAGCTAACATTTTGGATTAACATATAGGCTACTTTTTAGTGTGGGAAAATATCTGATTCCCACGGGACAATCGATACATCGATTTTTTGAACGCGGGCGAAGCTGCAGGGTTTAGCTAGTTTGACAATTAAAAATGATTAATATTTGTCACATAAGAAAGCAATAGTGGGTGTACGTTTTGCTAAAATGGTTGCTATTTCCAAATTATCTATTTTATTATGTATAATTTAATGAACACATTTTTAAAATTCTTCTGAAGCTGTAATACTCTTTCAAGTCTGATGCAGAACAAAGTATCTATATAAAGTATTATTATAATCGATTCTATCAATTGGCGCAACGGTACCGATTTCTTTTGGAAGATCATGTGAATTGGATTCACAATTTAAATTAATAAATTAAAGCATTCAGTGCATTTGAAAATTATACTGTCATATATACAGCAGTAACACGTAAAAAGAAACGATAAAATAAAATAATATGAGACAATAAATAGTCTGATTCTATTGAAAAGTAATAAAAACATTTTCTTATGTTATAAGTAATCACAGGAATATTATATTTTATTGATGTAAATAATTCTGAGCTTAATTAAATGCTTATGTGTAAATATTTATTTGAACATTTTTAATTAATAAATAGTGAATATAAATATAAAAAAAAAAACATAATAAAATACCGGCCTGCCTATTCATACGCAAATTGAAATAACGATTAAAAGACTGAAAAAAATTAAAAAAAATCCCGTTGCCATACAACGGCATAAGTTACATACTGGCATCAAAAGCAGTGTTTATATCGAAATATTTGTTTGAACATTTAAATTAATCCCGTGCATTTACCCATAACATATACATATATACATACATAACATAACAAACTACCGGCCTATCGGTTCATGGACGAATGGAAAAACGATTACTATAATAATCATAATCGTTCCCCGACCGTCAGCTGTTGGATATTGCCGAAACGCGCGCTCATTGCGTATTATTGACTCGGATATTGCCGGGAAGGTATATGGCGTCAGGCGCATTTTTAATAAAAAATATTACTGATTGGAAATATTTTTTATCTGTGCCCATATATTTAAAAAAAATATGAATGCAAAATATGGGCCTATAAATAGTCTTGTTATGTTAAAAATAATTAAATACAAATCCTGCGACTACAACTTTAAAAACTGAAAGTATGTGTAAGACATATATATTTTAATTTAAACTAATTCCGTTCATATATCCAAATAATTAAATTACCGGCCTACCTATTCATAAAAGAAGCGAAAAAAGGATCGAATATTAACAAGAATTAAAAATATTTCCTAAATCTAAGTTGAAAATTTGACATTTATTAATTCTTACAATTAAATGTTAATAATACTAGGTATTAAACATTTTTACCATATGTTTGTTTGAAAATTTTAATCAATCCCGGTCATATACTCTAACTTAACAAACTACTGGCCTACCGATTCATGATCCGATAAATGATTACAATTATAATCATAATCGCTACTCGATCGCCAGCTGTTGAATATTGCCGAAATGCGCACTCATTGCGAATTATTGACGCGGATATTGCCGGGAAGGTATATGGCGTCAGGCGCATTTAATAAAAAATAACACTGATTGGAAATATTTTTTATCTGTGCCAATTTATTATAAAAAAATATTACTGCAAAATATGGGCCTATAAACAGTCCTGTTATGTTAAAAATAATTAAATACAAATCCTGCGAGTACAAAAAACTGAAAGTATATGTAGACACATTTATTTTAATCTAAACTAATTCCGTTCATATATCCAAACAATTAAAATACCGGCTCACATTTTCATAAAAGAAACGAAAAAAGGATCGAATATTAACAATAATTATAAAGATTTCCTACATCTAAGTTGAAAATTTGATATTTATTATTTTTAATAATTAAATATTAACAATATTAAGTACCTATAACACATTTTTATGATATATTTGTTTCAATATTTAAATTAATCCCATGCATATATCCAACATAACAAACTACCAGTCCACCGATTCATGCTCCAATCGAAAAACGATTATAATAATAATCATAATCGTTACCCGTTCGCAAGCTGTTGAATATTACCGAAACGCACACTCTTTGCGTATTATTGACGCGGATATTGCGGGGAAGGTAAATGCTGTCAGGTGCATTTTAAAAAAAGTAACAGATATCGGAAATATCTATTTATAAATCTGAGCCGATTTATTGCAAAAAAAACATGACTGCAAAAATATGGGCATATTATCTGTTCTATTGTGTGTAAAGTAATTAAAAATGAATCCTGCGTCAATAAGTTAAAAAGTTTAAAGTTTGATATATTTATTTAAATATTTAAATCAATCACGTTTTTATAGTCTAACTTAACAAACTACTGGCCTATCGATTCATGCTCCAAACGAAAAGCGATTACAATAATAATCATAATCGTTACCCGTTCGTCAGCTGTTGGATATTGCCGAAAGGCGCACTCATTGCGTATTATTGACGCGGTTATTGCCTCGAAGGTATATGCAGGCGCATTTAAATAAAATAGTAATAGGGATCGGAAATATCTATTTATAAATCTGTGCCATATTTATTGGAAAAAAAATAAAACATGGCTGCAAAAATATGGGCCTATTAACAGCCCTATTGTGTTAAAAGTAATTAAAAATGAATCCTGCGTCAATAAGTTAAAAACTGAAAGTATTTATCGTCGTATTTATTTGAAGGTGGTAGAACCAATGTAGTTCGACCGGTGGAGTACCACCGCTACACCTATTTCTAGCGTGAAGCATTTCTTGCGTTTCGATAGAAGGGTGTGGTTTTCAGCACACTTTTGCATGAGGCGACCATCATAGTCCTCGGAAGTAGCAACGCATCTGTGTTTGACTTCAGATAGAACCCATGTTCTTTATGTAGTTGGTTACAGATGTACATGGGCGGCAGTGACCACTTACCATCAGATGGACTGCATGCTCGTTTGCTACTTCAGTCAAATAAAATAAAAAAATAAATTGAAACTAATCCCATTCATATATCCACAAATTAAAATACCGGCCTCCGATTCATAAAAAAAATCAAGAAGGGCGGAAGATTAGAAATAATTAAAAACATTTTCTTGATACTAATTTAAAAACTGGATATTTATTATTTTTTATAATTAAATGTCAATAATATCAAGTATTAAAGTTCGATGTATTTGTTGGAATATTTGAATCAATCCCAATCATATACTCTAACTTAACAAAGTACTGGCCCACGGATCCATGCTCCAATCGAAAAACGATTACAATAATAATCATAATCGTTACCCGATCGTCAGCTGTTGGATATTGCCGAAACGCGTACTCATTGCGTATTATTGCCGGGAAGGTATATGGCGTCAGGCGCATTTTTCATAAATAGTAATACCAATTGTTTTTTTTTTTCAGCCAATTAATGACAAAAAATATTTAATTAGTCTACAAAACAAAAGACACAAGAATCGTTAAAATATTTTAAATAGCTAAATGACTGACAAATAACTTCTGAAACCAAATAATTTTGAAGAAAGATTTAATAACAGTGCTTGCTTCAAATATCGTAGAGTCAACGTGCTTGGCAGAGCATTCACCAACTCAGTCAGTTTCGTACACATAAGTCCATGGCACCCAAGGCACAATAAAATGCTTGTATGGGGTTATGAATAAAAAAACACTTATTAATTTCATACTAAGGCCTCCCTGTGGCTTCGCTCGCGTCGGTCACGTCTACCACGGTAATGATCCTTTGAGTTAATCATAACCTATATGTGTGCCAAATATCAGCAAAAAAAGAGAAAGAGTACTAAACACAAATACATTCTCATTCGTAATATTAATAAAATTTATAAGCAAAAATATTCTATAACATTCATGCGTCAAAAGAACTAAATAAATAATGACAACTTGTTCATAGTACAACATATGTACATACGTATAGACATAATAAAACTCTTCCGCTTAACAAGTTCCAGAACGTTATTTCAGTTCCAGATCATTATCCCCACCCTTTTCGCAATAATTCTCAGTTCCACGCACTCGACCTTGCTGCTAACCGGCTCGATTGCGGCCGAATTACTTTTCTTGAAGGTCAAAGGAAATACTTTTTCCATTACATTATATCGTATTGTACTTTTGCATGTGTTACTACTTACATAGAATGTGTTATTGACGACCCGCGTGGCGGAGCGGTTACCATATCGGTTTGACGCGCAATGGGTCTCGGATTCGATTCCCGGCCAGACAGGTATCTGAATGATGAGTTTAATGTTCTAGGTCTGGGTGTTTGTGTATTCGTCTTGTGTGTGTCCATGGTACCCACGACACAGGAGAAAATCCTAGTGTGGGGTTATGAGTGTAGAAAGTGTTTTTATGTGTTTTTATGGCGTTTGTATGTTACAATATTTGTATGACTAAAGCTTTTAAGCAGGAACGCTCTTTGCATATACTGGTTTAATAATTTTATTGCATGGTTTATGCTATTAGCTCAGACGTAGTGTGTGATTTTAGATGTTTAGTGTTTACGTATTTATAAATAAAGTCTGCATGTATACGCACTTATATCATATACAATCACACGGCTGTATTAATAAACATAATCATTAGATTAGAATAAACTTACGTTTTTGAATTCCTACATTCGGTTAATATTAGATTTTTTTTATCAAATAAGGCTTTTAAATAATTAAGGCTTCAAGGTTTTTGGTGAACTTATGTACATATATAGGGCTTAGCATATACTTAATTAAGTAGATTTATATAATGTAGATACATTTAAACAAATTAAAATTAAACTTAAAATGACAGACGTAGTGAAAAATTACACCCGGCTTACTTACATAATACATATTTATTAAAGGTCCATTATTTGAATTAAAAAGACGTCAAATTAAAAATTAACTGTTACGTAGCCAATCATAATCCATTTGAGGTGATAACAAAAATTGTAAGATGGACGGCGGGAATTAACGGGAAAAATGTTCTTTAAACTTTTTTAATAACACGAAATGAATGCCATAGGATGATGAAAAGAAACTTCGTCTAAGAAAAGAACGTATTATGTATTTATTTTTGATTTTAATTGCTGAATCGTTAGCTTCATAATTAAATTTTAATTTCGAATTTTACTTACCGTTTACAATTTGGGGACTTTTTAGGTCGTAGTTCCGGGATCAGAATAGGGCTACGGCATCCCCTGCCTGTCGTAAGAGGCGACTAAGAGGGGCTTCAGGGGTTGCGGGCGGTAAGAGTGGGAGCTCAACCGTCCAGCCAAGCGACCCCGTGTAGGACGACGGCATGTGTGGCCACATACTGTCATAAACATCAAGAGGCACAGCGTGTACAATGCTCACTGGGAAGGGCCCTAAGGGGGCAACGCGCTCGGAGGACTCAGGTTGTGTTCCATTGGAAATCCCGGAGACCTCCTCGCAGTGCTGAGGATGGCCAACGGGGGGGTTTTTAGTGAGGTAAAAATCCCACATAACCCGGCGTTGCTCATACGGCGTCGGGTACCTTTTGAAGGTTAACAAAAAAAAGGTTTGATTAGTTAAGCCTAAATTTAAAACGTGATTTCTGCAACTGTTAGCTGTTTTTAATTTATATTTATACGGTATTTTATTAGTTCAAAATACATAATTTTGACAAGGGTCTAACCAATATGGTTCACTCAAGGATGTTATACAGTCCGCAGGAGAGGCAATATAAGGAATATAAGGACTAATATAATACTATATAAGGAACATCAGGTATATTGCTTATTATGGTTACAGTTATCCGCTCATGGACACTGTACGGCAGTGACCACTAGCTACCAGATTCCCTACTCCTGTTCCATGAAAAAAAAAGATTGTTCCTTTTGTTTGTTTTTTGTACGGGTTAACCTTTGAGAACTTAATCGATCGCAATAGTCATTTTTCGCTAGGAAATATGAGTTCTAATTCCTAGCCAGGTAGAAATCTAAATTATTAACATAGTTTTCAATTTTAGACATTCATATTTCGATGACACAAGGATTCAGAGTGTGAATGAGAAATCTTAAAACATTCATTTAGTAAAAATGCCATTTTAGTTAAAATTTATTAAGCTTATTTTTATACTTAACTACTTTGAAGCTTTTTAATAGTTACATAAGTAAAGAAATAATTATAGTCGTTAGCATTCTAGGTCAGAAGATAATTAAAATATGATTTGAAATTCCGGCGATACGGCGGAGAGCAATTTTATCCAAAATTTTTTGAACCTGTTCTATAATTTAAAACGCAAAGCCAAGGGGATTTATATAACCGTGGTTACTTTTCACATTTTCATACGCTTTTCGCTAAAAAATATTTTTGCTGAAATTCTGGCGAATGCTATTTTAGCTCTGTGAAAGTCTAGACTTGTAATCTCGCAGGATTTAAGTTGCAGAAGTTAGTATACTGGTATACAATTTTCATTTTAAAACATATTCGCACTAAAACATGGTTCTAATGTGCAGTCTAAATTTAAAGTACTATTAATATGTTATAAACTTTAGCCTAGTGGTTGAAACTCGTGCTTTCAATCGGAGCCTATCTACCTACAAGGCATTAGGCCACTTAAATGTAAATTTAGTAGGTAAAATACAAACCCTGAATGCTCTCAGTATTTACTTATTCATTTTTGATCATAGTTTACACCAATTATAATATTAAAAAGAACAATCGTCTACAATAAGGAAAAACTAAGTGCAACTACAGTTATAGGTGAAGTTAGCTTGCAAAAGGAGCGAGTAACATGTAAGTCAAATGAAAATAATATAAAGAAAGGAAACATTTTTTCTGTAATATAATTAAAATTAAATTAAGTCAAGTTAAAATTAAACAGATTTTATATGTCAATATTGTTTATTAGACATAAATTAATAATATATTTAATATTGCAAAGTATCAACCAGAAATCTCATGTCATCTCAAATGTTACTTTAAATGCCACAGTTATAATATTTGGGAAGATACTTGAAAGAAGTTGTTTAGTAAAGGCTAGGGTACTAGTCGAATAACTAATTTAAGCTAATTGGCTCTCACATCTACATGAATTTATGTGAATGTTTTTTATTATTTAGGTGATTGTACTACAATTACTTAAATTTATATAACGTATGTTATTGATTACAATTAAAATACAGCCGTTGCACCAATTTATAACTACGACTCACATAATATCATCATACTTCATACTAATATTATAAAGGCGAACGTTTGTGAGTGTGTGTTTGTTACTTCTTCACGTCTAAACGGCTGGAGCGATTTTTATAAAATTTGGTAGGGAGTTGGCTGATACTCTGGATTAACATATAGGCTACCTTTTACGGTGGGAAAAGATCTCATTTCCACGGGAAAATCGATACATCGATTTTCTTAACGCGGGCGAAGCTGCGGGTTTCAGCTTGTTAGGAATATTTCTTTAGTACATATTTTACTATGTTAAATACAAACTTTGGGACTACGAAGCGAAGTAGATACATAAAAAGCAAAAACGAATATCAATCTTCGCTAGGGATCCCTTTTTATTTTTTAATGCAAAAACGTTAGATATTTCAATATCTCTTTGACGAAACGGTAGAGTTTCCAGTTGTTGGGAAAGATTGCAATCCCGGTAAGTCGATCCCGTTTCCCGAGGGAGGAGCATTCGTAATCCGTAGACCGTTTTGAAAAATGAGGAAGATTTTAAAATATTTCTTTATTATTAAAAATGTTTCCTGTTTCCTTTATTAAGTGTTGTGCAAACTAAACATTGACAACATTTATCCTTCATTATTAAGAGCTTTCTAGAAGAAATATCTACAGATTTATAATTTGTAAACAAATAATTCAACGAACATTGAATATGAAGACAAAGCATTCATGATATTAAAATTGAATCCACTTTTACCGGTCTTACAATAACTGCAGACCTTATGAGAAAGTCAAAGTCGAACTCATGCAACATGGTCAAAGTCGATCTCATGAAACGTGGTCAAAGTCGACCTCATGAAATGTGGCCAAGTAGTATTAATAACATGAGCAAATGTTTTAGATCTTATACGGTTTGATCAGGGTGGCACCACCGTCACACGTATTTAATACATGTAGCTGTTCATGCGTTTATATGTTTACATGCATAAATACGAGATAACAATTTTAGTACTAAAGAGTGATAAGCATCTTAATTGACTATAGATAGATACTATGTTCTACTTGGTTTAGGTTACGTATGCCCACGGAATACAGTGACCACTTACCATCACTTGGCCTTCATGCTTTTTTACTACTTTTAGTTTATACAAAATTAATTTATATTTAGTCGCTAACATACAATGACGACCCGCGTGGCGAAGCGGTTACCATACCGGTCTGACACACCATGTCTCCCGGGTTCGATTCCCGGCCAGACAGGTATCTAAATGGTGAGTTTAGATTCATGTTCTGGGTATAGGTATTTATGTATTCGTCTTGTTGTGTCCATGGTACCCATGACAGAGATGAAAATCCTAGTGTGCGGCTATGAGTGTAGAAAGCGAGTATAGGTTGCTATCGATAATGAATATTTTTTATACTTTAACCTAACGATAAGGCAGACGGGCTACCTGATGAAAGTTGACATTCGCAACACCAGAATAGTCGCCAATGCATCGCCAGCTTTAAAGGAGAGCGCTTTCCGGACCTTTATTGAAGAACCCTATGTCATAGCGCTCCGGAAATACCTCACGAGGAAACTCTAAGACTAAAATAATTCGCCTCGTATGAGAATAAACCTATTTGCTCTATCACGCTTAACGAACAAGAAATCCGTAGTAAAACAATGCCGTTATAACTCTGTGGTACATGTGATAATGGTGTCATCCCAATCGAGCTACCAAATGTTCTATTATCTCTAAGTTTATACGAAATTATTAATATATACCTGATTTGACCGCAGTTTTCTTCGGCTTCCTAGGCATTGCTGAGCTAAAAAGACCTACTGAGTTTTATGACCGTTTTTTGAATAATTCAGATATTGTAGCTTTACGTCCTATTTACTATCCAACCTCTTTGGGACAGGCCTTGGGTATGCGTACCTGAAAATGAAAACAGGATTTAGAATAAATACATAAAAATCATATAATAAGGGCTTTAAGATATGTCCAAATTATCGGGTAATAGTTTTACTATCGAATACATTTTTTTCTGATTGAAGTAGCAAACGAGCATGCAGTCCACCTGATGGTAAGTGGCTACTGCCGCCCATGGACATCTGTGAGCAACTTCAAACAGAACATGGGTTCTATCTAAAGTCAATCACAGATGCATTGCTATTCTTGAGGACTATGATGGTCGCCTCATATAAACGTGTGCCAGCAACCACACCCTTCCATCGAAACGCAAGAAATGCTTCACGTTGGAAATAGGTGTTGCGGTGGTGCTTTCCCGGTCGAACTACACTAGTCCTACCTGTTATATGATTTCTATTTATTGGGCAATATGAATCTTTTCACCTAATCGTGGAAGGATTCATATTGCCCAAACGTCGTCACTCGAGGACCTTTCTTCCCCATCGGTTGTTGGTCGTTAGAGCGATAACCGATAAATAAATAAAAAAAACTGGATGGCGTTATACTCAATAAAAAACGTAACGAGGTCATTCATTAGTAGATTTTATTCCTCACATTTTTCTTATACCGGGCCCTTATATATGAAAATCGATTCTTAAGGAGTAAACTCCAACTATATTTTCATAATTAGTAGTAGCAATCATCGGTAATTGAATTCAGAAAAAATCCCCATTTCCTATGACCTTGCTCGTAGATGTCTATGGGTGGCAGGTTTGATTTTTTTTAAATACTTAAAACATACTAAGTTCGTAAACACTGCGTAAACACTGCAAAGAATATGTTGCGTATTGCATAATGACAGCAATACGCAATTGGCCAGCGCGGTGGACTATGGCCTATAACTCTCTCATTCCAAGAGAAGACCTGTGCCCAGCAATGAGACAATAATGGGTTGACAATTATGATTGTATAATGTGAGCGGAAGAATAACCTCATAACTTTCCGCCAGGATAATTACATCCTAACTAATAGTGTACTGATAATATAAGACATATAATATTTATCACATTCATTATCACAAAAATAAATGTGACAAGAATAAACTATACGAATGCTTCGTTGCGTTGAGACAGAAGATGAATGACCCCGTGATGTGATCACGTAACGAAATTGGGTCGATGTCAAAGGATGAACGCATACAAGTATGTTTTTGTACGTTATTATCTGATCTACAAAATTGATGTTTGCTTGCATCTGTGTGTATGGAAGCGGATAAGGCAGTATGAAATCTCGATAGGGTTATTTACATGACTTCGTCAGAAGGAGGCTATTGTTTTTCGAATTTATTGCATGTACTCGTCTGTATGTATCGATGTCAATTTTTGTGGCACGCGTTACAGATTGATCCTTTTTTTGATCTCGAGGCGGAAACCTTTAAAATGTACCCGACGCCGTGGGAGCGACGCGGGGTAATGTGGGATTTTTACCACAGTAAAACACACCCGGTGGCCGTCCTCGGCGCTACAAAGAGGACTCCAGGATTTGAGCGCGTTGCCCCATCAAGCTCCTCCCAGTTGGGCGGCTGAGCCCACCACTCCGTCTAGTCTTTACGACGGTATGCGACCACACATACCACCGTCCTTCCCGAGGTCGCCTGACCGAACGGTTCGCACCCACTCTAGCCGCCCGCAAACTCGGAAGCCCCTTTTAGTCACCTCTTACGACAGCAGGGGATGCCGTAGCCATATGACATGTCATGACAATCTGTCAAACCGCTGCCGTTTCATAGGAATTTATTAAATATGCTGCAGCAATTAGAGAAAGAAAGGAGGAGGAAGGAATGTTTTTTTTTTCATAACAAAATGGTCATCGAATGACAGCTAGTAAATAGACTGCTGGAAAAATATATACAGCAATACCTGGACTTATGCTACCCCGACTTACGCTAATTCGGTTACGCGGTTTTTAAATATCCTGAATTCGTCACATATTAAGTGTCACCTGCGTCACATAATCACTAAGTTATCGATAAGATGGTCTTAATATCCCAAACTATTAAGTAATAGAGCGAGATAGTAAGACTATGTACACTGGATATACTATGTATGACAGCTATGATTTATTTTTGTTACGTATTTCTTATACCCCGACTTACGTGAATTCGACTTACGCGGTTACCAGGCAGTCCCACCTATCGCGTAATTTCGGGGTATTACTGTATATTATAGCACTTTTATGTTACTATTTGGACTCAAATTCATAAAAACCGTCAATAGCAGCTTTTTTATATTCTCCTTATTATCAACATTAAAAATAGCTGTAACTTTTAACTTTAACGTACTTGTAGTTGAACAGCTTTTTAAGCATTACTCAGTCCTTTTAACGTCAAAAGGAACTTCTCCCTTTTAAACTTATGAATCTAGGATTAAGAAAAAATTAATAAAACTATCATATTAAATCTCATTCAATTATTTTGTTCTATTACGTTTGTTTTTATTAACTTATCAAAACCAGTCGGTTTGAATCGCTGTATTTATTTTTATAGCATAACTTTGTTTAATTGAATATTTAATTTCCATGAAAGGAAGGATCAAAGCCGCTCTGAGGCCGTTTTTTAATAAACTGAGTCCTTTTCCGCAAACTGCGGCATTTAATTAACTAAAACGTTGCGCGCTATGAACCACTATCTAATTTGTTTTTTTTATGGACCACCCACCGTCTCCACAATATCCACCATCTCCCTGTTTTACTGAACGCCGCATCAGAGTATTGAAGAAAATAGATTAGACTAGCCTTTGCCCGCGGCTTCGCTCGCGTGGAATTTAGTCTGCCACATAAAGTTTCCAAGGAGGTAGAGCAATGGTTCAACCAGGGAGGCATCACCGCCGCACCTATTTCTACCATGAAGCAGTTCTTGTGTTTCATTAGAAGGGTGTGTCTGCCGGCTCACTTTTATATGAGGCGATCGTCATAGTCCTCGGGAGTAGCAACGCATCTGTGATTGACTTCAGATTGAACCCTTGCCCTACTTCCTAAGGCGATTAACATACGGTACCTACCGCTCACTGCCGCGGTAGGCGGTGAAGCGGATCTCATGTTGTATTGGGGTCTAATAAATCCATTGATGCCTCACACACGTACACCGACCGACCGCGCGGTCCAGCGGTGTTCTCATCACCACCATGTCTCCGCGCAAACGACAGTGCGGAGGGTTGGCGCCTCACACACGGGCTGGCGCCTAACCGCGGGGATCATCGTTGATGCAGGCCGTGTTGCAATTTAATAAAATGGATTTCGGTGTGGAAAAGTTTATTTTGATCCATCCGCACGTACAGGTGCGTGCGCGGTGCCGTGTGTTAATCGCCTCAATCAGAGTGTTCAAATTTCAAATCACAGGCACGTATATTAATTTGAATTAGTTTTGTCGGCATCAGATATTAATGCTTACTCTGAAATTAAAAGTTTTAAGAAAGGGTCTTAAAACGCGTGACAGTTACCAACGCGCAGTCGGCTAGCGTGGTCAACTACGACCTAAACTACTGCTAATCTGACACATGTGCCGAGTTCTGTAACATTAAAAGGTCGATGACGATTGAATAACACATTTAACCTTTCCACCGTTTCATCCTCATTGACCTTTTTTCTCTTTTTTTTGAGGGAGAAACCTTCAAAAGGTACCATACGCTGTTGGAGCGACGCAGAGTTATGTGGGATTCTTATAACACCAGGACTCCGGGATCTTCAAAGGAACACAACTGGAGTCCTCTGAGTGCATTGCCCCATCGGGCTCCTCCCAAGTGAGCGGCTGGGCCCACCACTCCATCTGGTCTTTACCACGATATGCGACCACACGTATACCACCGTCCGTCCCGGGATCGCCTGGCTGGACGGTTCAAGCTCCGTCCATCCTGTCATTCACGATATCATGCGACCACACATGCTGACATCTTTGCCGAAGTTGCTGACTGGGTGTTTGAAGCTCCCAGTCTAGCCGCCCGCAACCCCGAAAGCCCCCTTTTAGTTGCCTCTTACCACAGACAGGGGATACCATAGCCTTATTCCCGGAACTACAGGGCCGTCATTTACCTTTCACATTTTGCTCCGTGTTTTATAACCAGTCAAATAATAATATCATACAACTTCACTGTATGCGGCGGCGGCGCACGGCGCGTACTGCCGGTCAATCAATTGACTACGCAGTATGTTATACTCGTAATATCTTCTAAACTACTTATCCAATTTACATGGTGTAAAAGGCAGATTCAATCTTTATTAGATGCTTGATTTTTTTAAATCATTTATTTTGATAAGGATTAATATTTAGTTTGTATAAAACCCATGGAAACATCAACTTCATATTTTTTAAATTTTCAAAGTATAAAAAGAGTTATTGTGGGTTATACATAAAATATAGACATATGCTGTCGCGGACTTTTATTTAGATCTATGTGAGCCAAACAATTCCACAGTACATTATATTTGGATATCTCCAACGGTTTAGGCAGCGTACGCGATGATATCTCTCAGAGGACAACTTTTTTTGCGACTAACCCGGTATTTCTCGTTATATTATAACCTTATTACAAAAAAATCGGTATAAATTATAGTCCATGTGTGATTCTGATGTATAACCTATACTACTGTAAAGTTTCAACCAAATCCGTTGAGTAGTTTTTGCGTGAAAGAATAACAAATACACATACATCCTCACAAACTTTCGCATTTATAATATTAGTAGGATTCTTGTTTCCTAGAGATATATTAGAATTCGTTAATAAAAGTCTTCTTATTTTTTTCTGTTAAAGGAAGTGTGGTGTGGTTAGTTTCATTTATTTATTAATCCACAGCTCTTAAAAATAAAAACATAACACAAATCTTACAAACTAAACAGCCATTTACGGATTTTATTTTATTCATTTTATACAAAGGTAGTCACATCACTAATGTGTATGTGCCTGTGTGTGTGCGTGTGCCTGTGTGTGTGTGCGTATGCGAGTGTGTTTATTTGTATGACGCTCGAGTATGATTCGACAATAGCGGATCTGCCACCAGACCTATTTCTAGCATGAAGCATTTTTTCATTTCGGTGGAAGTGTGTAGTTGCCGGCACATTATTTTATGAGGCAACCATTATAGTCCCGGGAGTAGCAACGCATCGGTGATGGACTTGAGATAGAACCCATATTCTATATGAAGTTGTTTACAGATGTCCATGGGCGGCAGTGATCACTTACCATCAGGTGAACTGCATGCTCGTTTGCTACTTCGATTAGATAAAAAAAATAGTAATAAGAAAAGTGAACGTTACTATCATTGATTACTGACATACTTAAGTCATTATGTTATAATTTTGTACATCCTACCTTCTCTTGTATTTGTTATATTTTTCCTTCTGTCACTCTTAATGTTGTCTGGAAAAGATGGCTATTTTAGTCATAAGATCGCTTATTGTACTTCTACTTATTGTCTTTTTTATTATTTTTTGTTCGGTATACTTTTGTTTTGGTGTACAATAAAAATGTTTTGAAATGTATTGTATTGTGAACTGCAATTGTTTCGTTTTCGTTAATACATTTGTTACATACATGATTTTTTTTCATAACTGGTTATGTTCTTTATAATACGAGTAATCGAAGTAAACTGTTTGAAGAAATTGTTTGCAAGAAACGTAGTAAACTTATACTAAGGCAAAGTACGGTAATAGCGGCAACTATTATCGTACTCGGGTCGGATTATTGTAATCCGCTATCCGTATTAGCGTAATCTTCTATTACCTATTACGTCACTAATCCAATTACGTCTCGGAGTGTTACGTCAGAAAGTCATTACTCTTTCTTAGATATTATTGCTGTTTTTGCATCTTTTGCTTGTGTGTATTATTAGTTTATGCCTTGGTCTTAATTCATAGTACTAGCCATCCACGCACTAGTCGTCCACCAATTCACACTGTCCACCAAATGGCGCACTTGGCCAGCGCGGTGGACTATGGCCTATACCTCTCTCATTCCAAGAGACACGTGCCCAGCAGTGGGACAATAATGGGTTGACGATGATGATTGTCGCTACCGAAATTTGACCGTAATTCAACTCAAAAACTTGAAATTGTCGAAAGTAGCATGAATATTTCTAAAATTCAGTTAAATTGTATTGATTTCAATCAACTTTAACCGTGCGTAATTTCCCAGTCCCAAGTTTTTGCTACACATATGAATATAAAGATGTATATTATGTATTGGCTTTCAATACATCGTGGCGGTGGAATCTTTGAATGTGAAATCAGTTAGAGTTCCGTCAACATAGTATGTAAAAGAAAAAGCAGCACATTACAATAACAAAATATATTAATTTCAAACGTTCTCTACCGCGACTTAACCAACTTTTAAGAAGTGGTAGAACCAGTGTTGTTCGAACGTGGAGGTATTTTTTTTTTTCTCGAGGGGGAAACCTTCAAAAGGTACCCGCCCCCCTGGTATAAAGAGGACTCCGGGATCTCCAAAGGAACCAAACCCGGTATCCTCTGAGCGCTTAGGCTCATGGGGCTCCTCCCAGGAGGTCGGCTGGGGTCACACATACCGTCGTACCGCCGGCAGGGGATGCCGTAGCTCTATTCTAATCCCGGAACTACGGGGACGACGTGGAAGTACCACCAACGCACTTATTTCTAGAGTGAAGCAGTTCTTGCATTTCTTTAGAACTGTGTGGTTACCGGCTCACTTTTATATGAGGTGACGATCTTAGTCTTTGAAAATAGCGACGTATCGTTAATTGACTTCAGATAGAACCTGTTTTCGATGAAATTTTTTTTTTACAGATGTCCATAGTCGGCATTTACCGCTTATAAACAGGCGAACCCATCAATATATCGTCAACCCATGATTGTCCTACTGCTGGGCACAGGTCTCCTCTCGGAATGAGGGAGTTTTAGGCCTCAGTCCATCGAGTGCGAATTGGTCGACTTCACACACCTCCGAGAACTTTTTTTTTAAACTCGGTTATATAGGTTTCCTCACGATGTTTTCCTTAACCGAAAAGCAGTGATAATAATACTAATACACACATAATTCAGTGGTGCGTGCCTGGGTATGAATCTCGGACCTCCCGATGAGAGGGCAAGTTTCGACCATTATTCTATCACTGCCCAACTCATCATTACTATAACAAAACACATCTATTTCTAACGTGTTCATTAGCAAACCATTGCTACTTACCCAAATGGAGATCCTATCTAATTCAGGTGACATCAAAAGCAACCAAGGAAGCTAATCCCTCACCAACTCTCCACTAATGACGTCACTTGTTTAATTTTAATTAAACTTCACCTGTTCCGTAAATTTAAGTCACATTGTGTTGTAATTTACGTCGCAAGGACTTATAAGAAAGGGTAGCGGCTTTGCATAAAGACGCCAATTAAAGGTAAAACCCGGTAGTTTGATGGGTACAACACAACCAAACGTATTTTTAGATTTTAAAAGCTGTTAGGTTTTGCAGTGGTCTAGATTCAAGGGTATGTTAAGAAAGAATTACACGAAGCGTTGTAATTACTCCTTTTACGTTGCGTGATATGAAAATAATACACGTAGCCCTTTAATAAATATGTAGTTAATAATATACCCAGCAGTGATAATCTAATGGTTAAAGTTTGTCCTCTCAATCCGGAGGTCCGAGGTTCAAACCCAGGCACACACCACTGATTTATGTGCGTATTTGAAATTAATTATCACTGCTTTTCGGTGAATGAAAACATCTTGAGGGAACCTACGCACCCGAGAATTCTTAAAAAAAATGTTCTCGGAGGTGTGTGAAGTCTACCAATTCACAATTGGCCAGCCTACATCTGTCTCATTCTGAGAGAAGACCCGTGCCCAGCAGTGGCACAATAATGGGTTGACGACAGAATATACCTATCACATATTTCTAGATTATAAAAGCTGTTAAATTATGGTGTGGTCTGATTTGAGGTAAGTATGATAAGAAAGAAATGCACAAAACGTTGCAATTACTCCCCAGAGGTAGCGTGATAATTCTCGTAAAATAATATGCATGACCCTTTAATAAATATGTGTTTAATAATACTAGTCACCCGTGAAATTAGTCGATATTCGACCGTAATTTCAAAATTGAAAAACTAAACTTCATATTGTCCAATAATTTTCAAGTAATTTTGAACGCACCCGTGAAATATAAAAAGGTTTAATTACCTAAAACGCATTTAAAAGCAATAGCGGGGTTTGACAAAGATAGTGACGTTTCTGACGTTGTCTGTTTTCATAGTAAGACATTGAATGTTCTATTTCGTTAATTATTTATGTGTTTGTGACAAATGCACGACAAAAAAATATTAGCATTGCACAATCCTTCTCTAAATCAACTATAACCGTGCGTTATTTCATACCCCTCCGTCTGCGGCAAGTATTTTAAAACGCATCACAAGTTTTTGCTTCACGTATTAATGTACATAATATTTATGCTATATTCAATCCAATCTAGCCAAGTGCGGACTAGTAAACATCAAATACTTTTGAATATTTTTCTAAGAAATCATTGTGGATTTCTTTAAAAAAATCCTTAACCATTTAAGCACGTGAACATTGATTTTCTTATATGTACATAGTGTAATGTCGCTGTATCTTGTCGTAATCACCTAGTTACTATGATAATATATTAGGCTCGCCAACACACACACCGGGCAGGACTACATAAACACGTCCGTCCCTCTCGCTGGTCGGCGTCAACTGAACGCCCTCTAGCGGCATGTGCGCTCGAGACTAGTTTCATACACTACATCCCTTTCTTGTTTTACTTTAGACATACCTCAACTCAAAATGGTTTTCCATATAGGACATGCAGGCCAAATTCAAACAAACTCTTTTAAGTTTAGGAATCATACTGAAATAAGTGTTTAAATTTTCGAATTTGTGTGAATGTGAATTTCTTGACATCTACTAAATTATTTTGTTTGAGAAATCTTAATCACAATTTAACTTGTTATCTGCTTCTTCTTTCTCTGTGGGCAAAACTTTTCATTCTCCTTCTACTTTCTTTAAATGCACTACATTTCTTCTTAGTTTCTGCCCTGTTTCGTCTTTGCGGATCTCTATATTTCCAGCCGAACTTTTCTCGACTCGAGTAGTCTCATCAAAGTTTAAGCTCAATTTGTTGTCCTTAGTCATATTATTCAGATATACCTTGTCTCCTGGTATGTTCTCTTGCTTTCCTCTTTCTATCACCGTCTATCTTTCCTTTTTCTTTCATTTCTTGGTCTCTGTCCCTTACATCTGTAATTTTATCTCTTTGTTGGTCAACGTCGACTATCATTGAAATTTTGTCCCTAAATTCCCTTTTGAAAAATAATTCCGATGGTGTCTTACCCGTAACGCTATGTGGTGTACTATTGTACATAATCATGTTTTCCTGCCGACTTTCCTGTCAGTTCTTTTTTCAGCCTCAGAAATCTTCAGCCGCTTTAAAATATCAAATGATACCATTATGATTATCATTAAGATACCATTATGAGGTTCAACTTCTCAGTTTTGCTGCGGCCAACACGGAACAGTGTTGAACAGGGTAATATTTTTTCCAAAAATGATTTATACACCTCGCTCCAAAATTCCTTTCCATTATCTGCAGCTCTTGATTAATAACCCAAGCGGCTGAATATTTCGCTCCAAAGTGATATGATATCAGCGCTTGTAATTTTGCGGCTAATTTAGAATCTACTGAAGTAATCAACCACCACAAGTAAATTATCCCCACTTGAGAGTGGACCCATCGAGTCAATGGATATATCGACCCACGGTTCTTGTGGCAATTCTCTACGCTTCAAAGGATTTGGTGGGTTTTGGAGCTGAGACTAAGGTGCAACCTTTACCGGGTTTCTCCAATTTTCCGCATCTCTATCATATTTTAGGCACTAAACCTTAGTTCTTAAAAGGCAGTTTCATCGCCACAATCCCCGGATTACCCTTATGTGCTGCATTTAAACTAGAGATCTAAGTTTTGTAAGAATAACAATTCTTGTACCTCTTACCAGTATTCCCTCGTAGAAACAAAGCTCATTCGGAAAAACTTTGTACTTTAAAATTTTCGTGCCATTTGTTATTGTATAAGCCTTCAATCTTATTGTATCTTCAAGCGAACTCTCAGTGATTTCTTTCAACGATACTGCGACTGGCCGAGTGTACACAACAATATAATGTATTTAGTGATCTTGAACTGGAGGAAGATCTTTAGGAATTTTGCACAACCTCGACAATGGATCTGCCATATTGTTTTTCCCGTGTTGGTAAATGACTTCATATTTGTAGGATTTTCTTTCAAAGAATCAAGTGCTGTCTGTTGTTTCGATCCCCACAAACTACTAATATTAGAAGCATCACCTTTATGACCCTTTATGATCTCTCTGACTCTCAGACTCTCTGACGGTCAGAATGTGTTGCAAGAACCGGAATCCATTTACTCACGAAAATTACAAGTCCCAAAAAGCTTTGGAGCTCTCCTAACGTTGTTGGAGGTCTAAAGTGTTATATGGTTGAAACATATTTTGGCAGTGGCCTTACGCCATGCTCGGAAAGTACATGTTCTAGATAATTAACTGTCTCGTTTCTAAAGATGCGTTTTTTTTCTTACAAAACTACGTCGTAGTTCTTTAACACACTCAAAACTTTGAAGTCGTCTGTTGTGATGTTCTAAATCAACTATCATAGATGATTGTCTAATATTCTCGCTAACTCGCAACACTTAATAATAAAATATGTTACTAATTTGTGAGTATAGTACAGTTAATTATGTAGTAATTATATCATAATATTAGGATGATTTAATACCTGTGAGGCTGTGATACAGGTGGCATAGAATCATCAATAGGCAAATCAACCATGACGTTTGTAGAATTTGGAAAACTTGCTTGCCCTAAAGTGGTTTATTTGTAAATCCAATTTAAAGAATCCTCAGTGCCATGGCAGACATTATCGTAACAAGTCTCTTCTACAATTTGTTATAACATATAATGTTGTCTCTTCGGACCTGGCTCCCACTTGTAAACATGCTTGAAACAAACCTTTAAAGGAGTATTGCTACCACGCGCCATGAAATCCACGTTAATATTTGCAATTTGATTAAATACTTTCACTTTTTCGATTTTCATTCTCACCCACGTCTCTTCAGTAATCAGGTTCTTTTTACACCTTGAATCGACTAACACTTTCGTCTTCACTCCCCCAATGGAGCAGTCAAATTCCATATCTTCATCGATATGGAAAACGTAATGGGTTTCTTTGTCTTTATTCAACTCTTCTACAGCTTCGATTTGATTAACTGTTTCTTTTCTCTTTCTTTTTACTGCGGTCGCTCTATAGGAATTCGTCTTTTCATATTTCCTTTTAAAATAATGCCTTGTCTCAAACATAACACTCAAGCATAAACACTCTTTGTCTCTAGCAGGACAGGTCAGATCATTTGATTTGTGTCTCCGCACGCATCTTTCGCACGCTAACTGCAAATCCCTCGGCTCCATAGGCTTCATTTTATTTTTAAATTCAATTTTATTAACAGTTTCGTCTTTCTTTGTTAAACTAAATCAGTTGGTTATTTACAACCTCTAAAGTATTCGCTTCTAGTATTATTTATCCAAAGTAATGCTGTCCCTGATTTTAGATTTTTTCGTGAGTTCGATGGAGTTGCCTTTTCCGCAATCTGGTCGATTATATGCTCGTCTTTGTCAGTGAATTTACATTTATCATCTTGGTTGCGTAACCTCACTAAAAATTTATCAAATTTCTCGTCAGGTTCTTGTTTAACAAGACGAAAGACATAGCTCATATACTTTGCTTTGTTTTGGTGCAAAGTATTCGTCTAGCTTTGCTATAGCCACAATAAACACGTCAATCTCATTAGATAGAATATTATAGAAGATCTCTTGCAATTCTATTCCGCCAAAGTGTTATAAACTGGCTCTCCGTTAAACATCTTTATCGATGCTGGAAGCTTCCAGATATATCAACAAAGCCCTTTTCCAACGCTCCCAACGGACACCTACTGAGGTGGGTCACCTTGGTAGTCAAATATGTCCAATGGCAAAAACGTTGAAGATACCATTATGTATATGTATATATTTGCGTCCTGTAAAATCAATTTAATGAATCAGATTGATCAAACAATCTGCTTATCAATTTAATGATCAGATTTATCATACCAATCTGCTTATCAATTTAATGATCAGATTGAGCGTAACAATCTGCTTATCAATTTAATGATCAGATTGAGCGTAACAATCTGCTTATCAATTTAATGATCAGATTGAGCGTAACAATCTGCTTATCAATTTAATGATCAGATTGAGAATAACAATCTGCTTATCAATTTAATGATCAGATTGAGAATAACAATCTGCTTATCAATTTAATGATCAGATTGAGAATAACAATCTGCTTATCAATTTAATGATCAGATTGAGAATAACAATCTGCTTATCAATTTAATGACCCAGATTGATCTCACCAATCTGCTTTTCAATCTAATGACCAGGTTTTTTTACCTGCAAGTCGATATAATAAATAATTCAATTAAATGATTCAGATTGATGACACCAATCTGCTTTTTAATTTAATGATCAGGCTTTACCTTTAAGTCAATGTAATAATTAATTCAATTTAATGAATCAGATTGATCACACCAATCTGCTTTTCAATTTAATGATCAGGTTCTTTTTTTACCTGCTTGTAAGTATTGTCATAAATCTAGCTTTATCCGCTAACATTCAAATAGGTGCATAAATTATTATAATTATTATTATTATTAGTCCATACTAATATTATAAATGTAAAAGTGTGCCTGTTTGTTGCCCTTTCACGCCGCCACACAGCCATTCCATGATACGGCCCGTATTTTGGGAGATAGTTAAGGATAACGTAGGCCACTTCCCACCACGCTCCCTTACTCCCATGAGAATGTCGATGTTCTATTAATCATTCAGTATTACACATTACACATTATTACACATTCAGTAGCTCCAGACGTTGTTAATAGATGGCGTTAGCAAAATTCACCCGCAAGCTCTGAATCACGCCATCAAATGCCAATGCCAACCCATTATTATTATTTTTGTGTAATTAAGTTTTTGTAAAAATAATTTACATTTTATTCCTGTAACTAAAACACAATATTATGTATTATAATTGAAATTGTATCTTTCTTAACATGCGTAAATTGAAACTGATATATTGACAACTTGAAATTTATATTTCGTCTATTTTATATGAAAACTCATTTTTACATTTTGAATGAACTCAAGTGACATCCGTATAGTCAATATGGCGTTTGTCATTTGCAATTATATAATTAAAATTTAACAAAATACTCGACAACCCGAATTTTGCGGATATATGTTGTCGGCTCAAAATATATATATTTTTTATTATTCAGTCTACCGCACCTCTTGAGGGCATTATTACTATAGAAGATTGTTTAACTTTGACTTAAGAATGACAATCAGTTTCGTTGCTTACTTACGGTTTTATTTGTCTATTTTTCCCCAAAATGAAAAAAATTACACTCCTTTTAACCTTCGTCGCCACATGTAATGTCGCTGTATCTTGTCGTAATCACCTAGTTACTATGATAATATATTAGGCTCGCCAACACACACACCGGGCAGGACTACATAAACACGTCCGTCCCTCTCGCTGGTCGGCGTCAACTGAACGCCCTCTAGCGGCATGTGCGCTCGAGACTAGTTTCATACACTACACATAGCTTAAAAATTCGGGCCTCAAACCCTGCAATTAAAATGCTGAGTTTCTAACACTAAACTGTCACTGCAAGTTGAGTGCCGATGATTTTTAATATATTTTAAATGTAAAATCAGGCATTACACATCGGCCGAGCTTCGATTAATTCTCAGTAAAACCGAATTACAAATGATATATTCATGCACTGTTCAGTGTTGAAATGCTTTGTTATTGTCTTTACAAACGAACTGTGGTAGAACTGATTTCCTGGAAACAGCGTTATGAATATAAGTTGTATAAATATTCGGCTTTAATCAAAAAGAGAAAATGCAAACCCTTTGCATTCAATTTTCTCAGTCTGCCTGTTTAAGCAATGGTATAATAAATTTCATATATTTTACTAACTAATCTCTACTCCAGATACAAAATCTAGGGGATTAATGTCAATCCTGGGGTGACACAGTGACGTACTGGCCGGCTCCAATGGCCAGCCGCAGGGTTACGCCATTAACTACCGAATCCCGTTCCTAAACATAGGACAGTTGTGTCAACAAGGCAATGCCCCAATGACCAATTTCATCCTGCAAATACTAACATATTTACGATAGTAGGAAATTGTCTTTATATTCATGCTACAAGTCGTGGTAGAATTGATTTCCTAGAAACAATAATATGAATATAGATTGTATAAAATATTCTACTTTAATCAAAAAGATACAGATAGTACAGACCCGTTGCATTTCATTTTCTCAATCCGCCTGTTTAAGCAAACGTATAATAAATTTCGTACTTTTTACCAACTAATCTCTGTTTCCGACACAAAATCTAGGGGATTAATGTCATTCCGGGGATGACACAGTGACGTACTGACCGGCTCCAATGGCCAGCCGCAGGGTTAGGTCATTAACTACCGAAGCCCTTTCCTACTCAGTTGTGTCAACAAGGCAATGCCCCAATGACCAATTTAATCCTGCAAATACTAATGTAGATATGATAGTAGGAAATTGTCTTTATGTTCATGCTACAAGTCGTGGTAGAATTGATTTCCTGGAAACAGTAATATGAATATAAGTATAAATATTCAGCTTTAATCAAAAAGAAAAAGTACAAACCTATAACATTCAATTTACTCAGTCTGTCTGTTTAAGCTAAAGTATAATAAATTTTGTATTTTTTACCAACTAATCTCTGTTTCCGACACAAAATCTAGGGGTTTAATGTCAATCCGGGGGTGACACAGTGACGTACTGGCCGGCTCCAATGGCCAGCCGCAAGGTTACGCCATTAACTACCGAACACCGTACCTAAACAAGGGACAGTTGTGTCAACAGGGCAATGCCCCAATGACCAATTTCATCCTGCAAATACTAACATACATACGATAGTAGGAAATTGTCTTTATGTTCATGCTACAAGTCGTGGTAGAATTGATTTCCTAGAAAAAATAATATGAATATAGATTGTATAAAATATTCTACTTTAATCAAAAAGATACAGATAGTACAGACCCATTGCATTTCATTTTCTCAATCCGCCTGTTTAAGCAAACGTATAATAAATTTCGTATATTTTACCAACTAATCTGTATTTCAGACACAAAATCTAGAGGATTAATGTCAATCCGGGGTGACACAGTGATGTACTGGCTGGCTCCAATGGCCAGCCGCAGGGTTAGGTCATTAACTACCGAACCCCTTTCCTACTCAGTTGTGTCAACAAGGCAATGCCCCAATGACCAATTTAATATTGCAAATACTAATGTAGATATGATAGTAGGAAATTGTCTTTATATTCATGCTACAAGTCGTGGTAGACTGATTTCCTAGAAATAACAAAACGAATATTCAGCTTTAATCAAAAAGATACAGATAGTACAGACTCGTTGCATTTCATTTTCTCAATCCGCCTGTTTAAGCAAACGTATAATAAATTTCATATATTTTACCAACTAATCTCTGTTTTCGACACAAAATCTAGGGGATTAATGTCAATCCGGGGGTGACACAGTGACGTTCTAGCCGGCTCCAATGGCCAGCCGCAGGGTTACGCCATTAACTACCGAATCCCGTTCCTAAACATAGGACAGTTGTGTCAACAAGGCAATGCCCCAATGACCAATTTCATCCTGCAAATACTAACATATTTACGATAGTAGGAAATTGTCTTTATATTCATGCTACAAGTCGTGGTAGAATTGATTTCCTAGAAACAATAATATGAATATAGATTGTATAAAATATTCTACTTTAATCAAATAGATACAGATAGTACAGACCCGTTGCATTTCATTTTCTCAATCCGCCTGTTTAAGCAAACGTATAATAAATTTCGTACTTTTTACCAACTAATCTCTGTTTCCGACACAAAATCTAGGGGATTAATGTCATTCCGGGGATGACACAGTGACGTACTGACCGGCTCCAATGGCCAGCCGCAGGGTTAGGTCATTAACTACCGAAGCCCTTTCCTACTCAGTTGTGTCAACAAGGCAATGCCCCAATGACCAATTTAATCCTGCAAATACTAATGTAGATATGATAGTAGGAAATTGTCTTTATGTTCATGCTACAAGTCGTGGTAGAATTGATTTCCTGGAAACAGTAATATGAATATAAGTATAAATATTCAGCTTTAATCAAAAAGAAAAAGTACAAACCTATAACATTCAATTTACTCAGTCTGTCTGTTTAAGCTAAAGTATAATAAATTTTGTATTTTTTACCAACTAATCTCTGTTTCCGACACAAAATCTAGGGGTTTAATGTCAATCCGGGGGTGACACAGTGACGTACTGGCCGGCTCCAATGGCCAGCCGCAAGGTTACGCCATTAACTACCGAACCCCGTACCTAAACAAGGGACAGTTGTGTCAACAAGGCAATGCCCCAATGACCAATTTCATCCTGCAAATAGTAACATACTTACGATAGTAGGAAATTGTCTTTATGTTCATGCTACAAGTCGTAGTAGAATTGATTTCCTAGAAACAATAATATGAATATAGACTGTATGAAATATTCTACTTTAATCAAAAAAATTCAGATAGTACAGACTCGTCGCATTTCGTTTTCTTAATCCGCCTGATTAAGCAAACGTATAATAAATTTCATATATTTTACCAACTAATCTGTATTTCGGACACAAAATCTAGAGGATTAATGTCAATCCGGGGGTGACACAGTGATGTACTGGCCGGCTCCAATGGCCAGCCGCAGGGTTACACCATTAACTACCGAGCCCCTTGCCTAAACACAGTTTTGTCAACAAGGCTATGCCCCAATGACCAATTTCATCCTAGCAGACGTATGAAGAGCAGAAATTCTGTGCACAGAATTCTAATATCATGTTTTGCAAGACTATAGGTGCATAAAACGATACATACCTAATAATATATAAGTATGTATGCTTGGTATTTCATCTGCCAAGGTACGCAACATTTCGAATTACAGCATAAATTGTAAATAAAACGGACTGTTTCACTGAAAATCACGAAATAACCATGTTAAAATAAAAAGTTGTGATATATTCAGTAGAAGTTATAATATGCCCGCAGACTTGATAAACAAATGTTATAGAAAAAATTGCTATTAGTTCCTTTGTCACCAATAAAAGACTGTTCTGAATAACCGAAATTATAATAGAAGAATTTGTTCGCAAAAACTCGGAGATATACTGAATGATTATATTATTTTAACGGTGGCAGGAATAAATAATTATGACTTATGATTTATGCAGAACCAGTGTACTTCGATCGGAGAGGTACCACCGCCACACCTATTTCTAACGTGACGCATTCCTTACGTTTCGATGGAAGGGTGTGATTGCCGGCACACTTTTATATGAGGCCCTCCTAGTCTTCGGGAGTAGCAACGCATCTGTGATTGACTTCAGATAGAACCTATGTTCTATGTGAAGTTGCATAATTGCATAAGAATACAGATATTTATGGGCGGCGGTGACACTTATACACAAAGAACATTATATTTACCTCATCTCCACTTTAATACATTTAAAACAACATCATACGTTGTACATACATTCTAGGACCTTAAAAAACAAACCGAGATTTTACAAAAAATCAAAACATTCATCTTGCCACAATGTAAACAGATTCATTTGGACCGCTGCCTCTGGAAGAAAAACAAACGCCACGTGGGGGAGCCACTTGTACCGTATTATGACAAGTGTTTGTAAGTGAAGGGGTCGTATGAAATTACTCGCGGGTTTCGCTATATTTCTTGACATAAAGCAAAGTCGCCTCCCGCTGTCTGTCCCTATGTATGCTTAGATCTTTAGAACTACGCTATGGATTTTAATGCAGTTTTTTAATAATAAATAGGTGTTAATAAGTGGACAGTACTTCTATCAATACATAAAGTATAATAAGTTTAATAAAAAAAGAATTTGGGAAATACTTTGGACAATGTCAAGTTTCGTATTTGAGTTGAATTACGGTCGAATTTCGACCGTTGCGACCGGTGAGTAGTTACTTGTAATCATGAGTGATGACTTATTGGAATTATTTACAAGCTATCCAGATTTAGTTTCTCCTCGTTCGAATTACTTGCAATGGGAAAATCTGTAGTTCGATTTATATTTATAAAAAAGATGTAAAATAAAAATGGCGTTTCTGATATTAAAATTAAGAAATGTTATTTAGAGAACACTAATCTAATAAATAAAATACTCGTGTCACAGTTTTTGTTGCCAAACTCCTCCGTAACGCCTTGACCGATTTTTACCAAATTTTTTATGCTTATTCAGTAGGTCTGAGAATCGGCCAACATCTATTTTTCATACCCCTTAAGGGTTGTCCACCCTTATTTTTTTTTTATTTTATTTTATTTTATTTATATAGTAAAACAACGTTTGTCGGGACAGCTAGTATCAGTATAAAAATTAAAAAGTATCGAAACTCATTTCGAATAAAAGAAAATCATTCTGAGAAAATAATTTCATACTTAGAAAAAAATAAAAGCAAATCCAACTCCATAAAACTGTCAGATAAAGTTACCCAGACGTGCTATTAATGGAAGTTCAAACAGCAAATACCTTGTAAATCCCTCTTCATATCACCCTGTAATCCAGATCCCTCAATACTTCAATAAATCACGATTGAGTTACATCAAATGAAATACAAATGTTGAGCAAAGCCGCACACTTCTCTACGTATTATGCCAATACACAAAGGCTTATCTGCGTAATTCTTTTTGAAAATATTTATTCAGTTATATTTCAATACTTATTTTCGAATGAATATCGGGTTGATCATGGAAGAAATAAAAGTACATAGGTATTGATTTTGTCACTATATATATATTGTTATGGGGGTACAGCCCATTATTGTCCCATTGCTGGGCGAGGATCTTTTCTCAGAATGAGAGTTTTAAGCCATAGTCCACCGCCCTGGCCAAGTCCGAATTGGTGGAAATATTGTTATATCAATTGTTTAATTGTCATTTTCGACTTTTTCTCATTATCTCTCTCTAAGATGTATTAAAATCAACACCTATTCCAACTTTTGTCAGCATTTAAACAGAAAAGTGGACTGGTCCCTTTGCTAATCAACTTTGAAAGAGTCATAATTACACAGTATTTTATTGATTTACATTATTATTTTCATCATATAATTCATCATTTAAGTTCCATAAATACAAACAGGCAGCATATTCGGGAACAGGATTGCGCATTCAAATGCAGTATTAAATGCACCGTTGTCAGCTGAGCACTGATGATGCACGAGATGTTTTACTTTAATTAATGCCTCAGTTTATGCGACAGGACTCGTTTCTATTTAAAATTATACTTTAAAAAATATTAGGTCAACAGATAGAAGCAAAACAAAATTGGAACTGTTAACTAATTGAACATTTCCTAGTTGTCTTTGAACCCGTCCCTGTAGTTCCAGGATCAGAATAGCGCTACGATATCCCCTGCCTATCGTTACAAGCAACTAAAAGGGACTTCTGGGGTTCCGGGCGGCTAGAGTGGGAGCTTAAACCCTCCAGCCAGGTGATCCCGGGATGGACGGTGGTATGTGTGGCGCATACCGTCGTAAAGACTAGACGGAGCGGTGGGCCCAGCCGCCTGGGAGGAGCCTGATGGGGCAACGCGCTCAGAGGATTTCGGTTGCGTTCCTTTGGAGATCCCGGTGTCCTTATTTAGCGCCAAGGACGGCCATCGGGGGGATTTAGTGCGGTAAAAATCCCACATAACCCTGCCTCGCGAACAAAAAAAAAGGAAAAAGTCTTTGAACCAAAAGTAGTAATAACATTTTAATTTCATTTTTTACAGTGCTATAAATCTCATTTGCTGCTTAAGTTTCATATAGACAAGTAATGACATCGTATATTCGGTAGTGGGACTGCGCATTTAAATGCAACATTAAATGTATCGCTGTCAACTGAGCACTGATGAAGCGAGGGATGGTTTGCTTTAACCAATGCGTCGGTATGTGGTACAAGACACGGATTTGTTCAAAATAGTTATTGGAGCAGATTTATAATATGAATGACTATATTCATATGACCCCTTCAAATTCTACCCATCTTTGGTAAATATACAACACTTCAAGCGATTAAGTCTACAATACCTTTTTCCTTGTGCATTGAAAATTGTGAACCATAGGTGAATTAACTATTCCGGTTATCTTCTATACTAAACTCATTAACTTAATAATATTGTAATTAAATTATTTACAGTTATAACATTTAAATTCACCGCAAAAGTTTTATCGATAACAAACGATAACACCGTATATTCGGAAGCTGGATTGGGTATTCAAATGCATCATTAAGTGCACCGTCGTCAGCCAAACGGTGACGAAGCGTAGGATATTTTGTTATAATTAATGCTACAGTTTATAGTACAAGTCTTAGTTTTATTAAAAAGCGTACTTTACTTAAATTTAGCATAACCTGGCAGCAAGCAAGGCTAGCTATAAATTCTTGCCATAATACTACGGTAGTATTAGTGGCTGCTTGTATCCCTTTTCTTTTATATATCTAAACTGTAAAATTAAAAAAAAACTTGAGAGGTGTCAAGGGACACCCGGATGGAACGAAGTTCCTTTCGATTAATTAGTGTAGGAATTATAATAAAATTTTTATTATTTATTAATTACAAAAAAAACCTGTATATACTCAACAAAAATAATCGTCGCGACACCACACTGTTCAATGCGAAATAGAAATGAAAATATCTGGCTTGCTTTCTATAAGAGAGAGAGAGAAAGAGACAGACAGAGAAACATGCGCAGGCCGCAAAGTTTACAGTAGCTTACTATACCAAAAAGTGTCGTGACAACTTTTCGTAAGATTTTTTTCCGTCTAGCCCCTTTTCACAACGCGCGATAAGGAACTTCGTTCCAAAAACCTTTTTATATCAATATTAATAAAACTCATAATTATACTGAATTCCACTTATTTATAATATTAACATTTAAATTCACTACATACATTTCATACATACAACTTCGGCGCGTATTCAAAAGCGGGATTGCGCATTCAAATGCAGCATTAAGTACACCGTTGTCAGCCGAGCGCTGATGAACCGCGTGATATTTTGCTTTAATTAATGCTGCGTTTTGTGGCACAGGACTCGGTTTTATTAAAAAACGTACTTTGAGTAAATTTATAGTGTCACTAGAACAAAGCGAGCTTTAAAACTTTGTGATAACACTACGGTAGTAATTATGGCTACTCAGCTATCTTTTTTTTTTATATACTCGTATCTACACTGTCAAATCAACGAACCTTTCTATTTCAAATTTAATAAAACTCATAATTATACTGAATTCCACCTATTTATAATATTAACATTTAAATTCACTGCATAAATTTCATACATACAACTTCGGCGCGTATTCAAAAGCGGGATTGCGCATTCAAATGCAGCATTAAGTGCACCGTTGTCAGCCGAGCGCTGATGAAGCGCGGGATGTTTTGCTTTAATTAACGCTACGTTTCGTGGCACAGGAGTCGGTTTTATTAAATAACGCATTTTGAGTAGAATTATAGTATGATTAACACAAAGCGAACTTTAAATTATCTCCATAATACTACGGTAGTAATAATTGCTAGCTATCCTTTTTTCTTTTAATATTTAAACTGTCAAATCAACTAACCTTTCCATTTCAATTTTAATAAAACTTATAATTATGGTGAATTCCATTCATTTATAATATAAACATTTAAATTCACTACATAAATTTCATACATAAAATTATGGCACGTATTCGAAAGGCATTAAGTGCACCGTTGGCGTTGTCAGCCGAGCGCTGATGAAGCGCGGGATGTTTTGCTTTAATTAATGCTACGTTTTGTGGCACAGGACTCGGTTTTATTAAAGACTCGCTTAGAGCTTCATTTTCAGATTTTAATAAACCAACATAAGTTGTTTTATTACGTCATTTCGTTAACATTTCCCGTAAACATGTTTTGATCATCTCGGATATGACCATTAATTGTATTTGAGTGTGAAAGAATCTCGATGATAAAGGTTTTTTTTTTTTATTTTAGTTAAAAATTAAGACAGTTAAATACCTGCACTAATGTCCAGCGTCATTTCCCAAATCAAGATTAATAATAAATAAAAATATAAAAATAATCGATAACGGTAATATATTGGCAATTCATTACACTTTATTGCAAACTCAAGCATCATACATAACCAACCTTTAAGACTAGAATGAACTGAACTACAAGTCCTTTAATAAAAATAGAAACTAATTATCACATAGTGATTCACAGCGAGCAACGTTTTAGTTTAATTAAATGCCGCGGTCTGTGGGAAAGGATTCGGTTTTATTAAAAAGCTTCAGCTGCTTTGATCCCTATATGTACGTGGATTTTATCAAATTAATCAAATTCAATAGGTACATTTTATAGGACAAAACATGACGGCAGACGATTTCTAGGTTATAACTTTTGTTGTAATGTTCCATGGGTCAAAAAATTTCATATCAAAAAGTGCTCAAAAATTGCTTAAAATATTTTAAATAAAATTAGGTTTTGAAAGTACTTTGTGAACGTGATAATATCATGTTAAGTTAGGAAAACAAGTCATAATAACATATTTATAATCAGAGGTGAAAAATCAGTAGCTTGTATAGGCTGTCATTTGCGTCCTCCCGATTTCTTTCCCACACAAGAAATCCACAGCACTAGTACAAATTGGTAGACTTTACACATCTCTGAGTTCTTTATTTTACAACTATTCTTTATTTAGAGAGGAGATAAGTCTGTAGGTTTCCTTACAATAATTTACTTCACTGTAACAGAATTAATTAATTACTAATACGCAACAACATATAACGCTGTTATCAGATAGACATAGGTATGTCAGAGGTGCCTTCGGGGTCAAAACGCAAAGGGTTTTACCGCCTTTAGAAATGAAACCTTATTAAATCAAAATATTATACCAGGTGGTAGAACCAGTGTAGTTCGATCGAGGAAGTAAGTACCACCGCCACACCTATTTCTAGCGGGAAGCATTTCTTGCATTTCGATGGAAGGGTGTGGTTGCCGGCACTCTTTTATATGAGGCGATCATCACAGTCCTCGGGAGTAGCAACGCATCTGTGATTGACTTCCGATAGAACCGATGTTCTGTATGAAGTTGATTACAGATATCCATGAGCGGCAGTGACCACTTACCATCAGATGGACTGCATGCTCGTTTGCTACTTAGATCAAATAAACAAAAATACGTAACATAACATCTCATATAATTGTCACTGACTAAAGAAATATACCCTCAGTTAGTTCAAGCGGTTAATACAGAACCTCATTTCAAGGCACTAATGAAAGTCTCAAAGAAATGGTCGTTATTACTTTATTTTCGCTTTCTGTCTTACACTCATTTTTATCTTTTTTTTACATTTTATTACTTTTTAGTTCCATGTCCTAATAGTTTATTTCTGTGACAATACCCATTATTCATAACACATTATGGTTAAGCTTCTAGAACAGATAAATAGATAAAGGAGATTGCCCACGGATGGTATCGCAAAATCTAAGTTGTGTCACGACTTCATGAAATCAGTAATTCATATTGTCAATTAAAGCAATGTTTGTATAGTACGTTATTTTCTTTTCGTATATTATAAAAGCCTTGTAATGATAACCATATACCGTCTTTTTAATAAATAATAAAAACATAACTTTGTAAATAGCTATCAGATTGTTACAAAAATATGTGTATCGAAACTACTATAACATTTTTAAAACATCATAGAATAAAATATGGAACTATTTCTAGAGCAATTAAAACATTATAAATGCTCGTTGTAATCCTTTGTTTTTGACCTATCATTTTAGATCGATCGTTCAGGGATTGTTCAGGTGCTCATGGAAGACAGTGATTTACTAAATCATACTAATATTAAAGAGGCGAAAGTTGTCTGTATGTTTGTTACTTCTTCAAGTCTAAACGCTTGGAGCGATTTTCATTAAATTTGGTCGGGAGTTATACTAATACTCTTGATTAACATATAAGCTACTTTTTACGGTGGGAAAATATCTTATTCCCACGGGACAATCGATACGTCGATATTTTAAACGCGGGCTAGTGGAAGCTAGTATAATATAATTATGCTTATCATCAGTTAAAAAATCTGTTTTGTTTTAGAAAATGAATTGTTGACAAGCGCCAACAATCAAAAACTTCAATTTTGTTCATCAAGTAACAGAATAATGTTATTTTATACACAGAATACGTTTACCAAAGCTCCCTTTGTAGGGTAATGAAGTGCCTAGGATACGAAAGGGACAAATGAAATCCCTCGAGGCGATCTTTTTGCTTTTCCCTTTGTCGCTGTGAGCGTGTTTCAGGAATTCCTGTCTAATGTCATAGTTTAATGGGATGCCTTTGTACTGAGATTGTACACGTGGTGTATAATAAAGGACAGTGGCGATGCAGTTGACTCTGATAAGATAATATGAATAATAATCTTCCAAGGTTATAGTACCAGTGTAGTACGCCCGTGGAGGTACCACCCCTATTTCTAGCGTAAGACATTTCTTGCGTTCCGATGGAAGCGTGTGGTTGCTGGCATACTTTTAGATTAGATGACCGCCTTAGTTCTCGAGAGGAGCAACGTATATATGAGCAACTTCAGATAGAACCCATGTTCTATACCTATGTAGTTACAGATGCTCATGGGAGTGGCCATTCACCATCACGAGGACTGCATGCTCGTTTGCATATATACTTATTGCGTCAAACTTTTATCAATCGTAAGGATATTCATACCACCTGTTGATTATTTATAGCGTGAAGCAGTTTTAACGTTTACTTAGAAGGGTGTGGTCACAAGCACCACATTCACATTTGACTTCAGAAAAAACCCTTGTTGGGTGTGAAGCTGCTCATGGATTTCCTTGGGAAACAGTTACCACTTATCAGTTAGACTGCACACTTGTTGGACACTTTACCTTCTTTGAAGTAGCAAACGAGCATCCAGTCCACCTGATGGTAAGTGGTCACTGCCGCCCATGGACATCTGTGAACAACTTCATATTCAACATGGGTCCCATTTGAAGTCAATCACAGGTGCGTTGCTACTCCCAAGGACTATGATGGTCGCCTCATATGAAAATGTGGCAGCAACCAGACCCTTCTATCAAAACGCAAGAAATGTTTCACTCTAGAAATAGGTGTGGCGGTGGTACTTCCCCGGCTGAACTACACTGGTTCTACCTTGGAAAAGGTAATGTACAGTAGGTATTTAGTTAAAACTACTTCGGTGAGATAAAATAAACAGATAAAGTTAGTGCTTCAACTTAGATCAATCTTCACTATTTCCTCAAATACGGCATATTTCGAGAATCTGTTTCGCTATAGATACGGAGGACACTAATTATGTTCCATCAGATAGAGTGCACTCTTGTTTTACTACATGAGTTACTTTGAAAATCTAGGAGTACAACCCATTATTATCCCACTTCTGTGCACGAGTCTTCTCTCGGAATGAGAGAGTTTTAGGCCATAGTCCACCGCGCTTCTAAGTGCGAATGGTGGACAAAAATCTTACTGTCAATTAACATGCTTGTAGTTCATCAATACATCATTTAACAAATATATCGATGGCTTGATGTTTGAAGCATTTAGAGGACAAGATTATGAGCAAATAATTCTGCTCAATCAATTAATGACAGATAAAAGAAAATCCAAAAATCTTAATACGCTTTGTACACTCGTAACCTCACACTAAGATTTTCTCGTCTATCGTTTGTGGCATTGACACACACACAAACACTGAAACCCAGAACAGAAATCTAAATGCATCATTCAGATATCTGTTAATCTCTTACATAAAGTTTTCATTTCGGACTTTTTTACTTACTTCTCACCTTTAAAATAAGGATAATTGGATTTGAAAGTTGCCTTTGGTGTGTGATAATTCGACTCATCACGTATAACTGGAACGCCACACCTAAACGCTATCAAATAACAATTGAGTCTTGCTATTAATCATCAAACGAACTAGATGCTTGTTTCAAAATAATTATCAAATTACACGTTCACTTTCATATCTTAATGTCTACAAAATTGAGTTATTAACTCGTGTGTAAATAACAATTATAGTTCTCATTCCGAAGCCAAAAAACATACACAAGGTAAAAGGGCTATTTACAGCATACAAGACGAATGGTGTATTTATACAATTTTTGATAACAGCCTTCGAAGCTGTAATGGAAACCATTACTTTTAACTTAGCCATTCCGTTAACTCATTTCTTTTTCCCTCATAACGACCCATATTACGAAGGCTCTTTGTTTTGTATTACCCGACCAGTAATTTGTTATTTCTCAGCGGAATGAATTATTTGCGCTGTAACTTTTGCTGTTTATATCAACTGGAGCGGAGTAAGTTTTTTATCTAACGGTCTGCGGTGAACATAAACAAGAAATACTGTTAAACAAACAAGTGTTGCTAACGGTATCGCTGATGTTTTATGTAGGCTTTTCGTGATACGATTTTAGGAGTAACGCACAGCAACGCAAATACGCAACGCATATTGTTCTGCCATATGTGAGAGTATATATGACATATGATTTAATTTGATTATACGATACCAATAGAGAGCAGTGATAGTCTAATGGTTGAAATTTGCTCTCTCAATCGGGAGGTCTGAGGTTCAAACCGAGGCACGCACCAATGGTTTATGTGCGTATATAATTCACTGGTTTATGTGTGTATCAGAAATAAATTATCACTGCTTTTTGGTGAAGGAAAACATCTTGAGGAAACCTACACACCCCAGAGTTCTTTAAAAAAAAAGTTCCCGGAGATGTGTAGTCCACCAATTCGCACTTGTCCAGCTCGGTAGACTATGGCCTAAAACTCTCTCATTCTGAGAGAAGACCCGTGCCCAGCAGTGGGACAATAATGGGCTGTACGCAATAGAGTAAAAATTGACAACACTTAAAAGTAGTTATTGGCTACTAGTTTGAAACTCGGCCTCTCAATAAAAGATCCGAGGTTCAATTCGATTAAAAAAATATCACTTCCCTTAACAGTACACATATTTCCTTCCAATGAATAAAATCTTTAAAAATGTGTCTAAAGCATATGAACTTTAAAAATACGTATTTAGCCAATATCTTGGATGAGAGGTACACTAATTTACTCTGAGAACAGACCCGTGCCCACCTGTGTGACAAAAAGTAATGAGTTTAAATCGAAATATTAACAAGTAAAAAAACTATTATTCAAAAGTCGTGAGGGACGTGAATTCCTTAAATTAAAAAACAATAAATAAGACAATACTTATGAAATGAAATGAAATATCTTTAATTTGTATAGGCCTGCGGGGGCACTTACAAATTGTCAGTTACATTATTTTTCTTACACTACCACCGGATCGGAACACGACCTCAACTGAAAAGATCCGGCAAGAAACTCAGCGGGTTTGTCTTTTTTTCTTATTTATATCCATTTTTTTTAATATTATTACAATCATGTTTTTTTTACATGGTAATGAAAGTTAGCTCCAGTATCTTGCCCTACAGTTCAGTAAAAGAGAGTCCTGTGAGTGACTTATATTCGTCTTATAAAGATTTGTGATCTGGGTCTCATATTTTGAGACCCTAAGTATTTAACATGTCACTACCACATAATATACACGAAAAAACCTCACGTGTAGCTTGGGTAAGTAACTATTCATTTATTAATATTATTCAATACATGTACCACTGTAAATAACCAGACACTGAAACTTTAAAGGTTTACAGGGAGAGAGAATTTCATGAAATATCTCACACTGATCAATTCCTCAAACGTACGTGTTATTCAATAATTCATTTCTTCATATTTCCGATGCTCGTTTGCTCGTTACATATTTACAGTACGTTGTATAAATCCCGAGGGAATCAGTACAACCCTTTTTATCTCGTCCTCGATTTGCCTCGAGCTCTACGGGATCCCATGGGCGTTTCTGGATCGCGGCTAATGGTCCCTGATAGAAGATTATGGAAATTAGCATAAAAAATCGAAAAACGTAGGCCGTAGGGAATTAATTTCTAGGATTTCTATTTCTCAGATGTTCTAGTCAATTACGAGCAAGAATAAATATTTACTATTTAACAAAAAATATTGTATTATCTTAACATAGCTAGACGGATCTTTCCCGAGACAAGATCGTCATCTTGATGACCAAGTGCAGATTAATAGACTTTCTGTGTATTTAAATTGTTAAAACAACTAGGCTTTTTTGTTTTTTTATTTATTTTCGATGGGGAAACCTTCAAAAGGTACCCGACTCCGTTGGAGCGACGCAGGGTTATGTGGGTTTTTACCGCACTAAAACGGCGGCCGTCCTCGGCGCTAAAAAGAGGACTCCGGGATCTCCAAAGGACCGCAACCGGAGTCGTCTAAACGCGTTGCCCCGTCGGGTTCCCAGGTGATCAGCTGGGCGCACCGCACCGTCAGGTCCCTACGACGGTATGTGGCCACGCCTACCGCAATCCTGCCCGGGGTCGTTATCATCAAAGATAATCCGCAAAAAGGAAAAACAACTGGCCTAGTGGTTTATGGGATTTGGGCTTTGATAAGGGGGGAGAACGTCATCTAGTCTCTTATTTTTAGCCTATGTTAAGTGTAAAGGTAAATAAATAAATAGTCTCCTAAATTTGTTGATATGAGGTCCTCCCGTTTAAATATCTATTTCTTTGCTTCTCCACTATGCAAAGGGAACTTTGAAATGCTTTAACCCCAACTTATTTTAAAGCGCCCTCAATTTATATAATACTGACAAATTAACCTTTCATTTTCTTTGATACACTTAATAATTAGGAGTGACAATTACGACGTAACACAAAAACCGATAAAAAACTTCAGCCTTCAATCAATTCTTATTACCCGTCAACTAGTCACCCGTCGCGATAGTCGAAATTCGACCGTAATTTAAATTAAAAAACTAAAACTTTATATCGTCCAAAGTAGCAGGAATATTTCTCAAATTCAAATAAATGTAATAATTTTCCAGTTATTTTGAACGCACCCGTAAAAGTGAAAAAAAGGTTTAATTAGCTAAGCTGCATTTAAAGGTAGTAGCGGATATTAAGATAGGTCGCCCCCTCACCAGGTGGACCGATGACCTGAAGAAGACAGCGGGAAACCGTTGGATTCAGAAGGCACAGGACTGGTTAGAGTGGCGTCATTCAGGGGAGGCCTATGCCCAGCGGTGGACCTCAAAGGGCTGATGGATGGATGGATGGATGGATGGAGCGGATATTTTGACAATGACATTTGTCATTTGATTCGATAAGTGTTTTCGTATTATGACATTGAATGTTCTATTTCGTTTATTATGTATGTGTTTGTGTCAAACGCAAGGTAGTGTGTGTAATGTGTATAAAGTTGATCTTATGTATGTTTTATGCATTATTTAAAACATATATTATCGTTGCGTAATCCTCCTTTACATCAATTATAACCGTGCGTAAT
The DNA here is from genome assembly GCA_949699795.1 of Spicauda simplicius. Classification (NCBI taxonomy): domain Eukaryota; kingdom Metazoa; phylum Arthropoda; class Insecta; order Lepidoptera; family Hesperiidae; genus Spicauda; species Spicauda simplicius. The sequence goes on along the minus strand of OX453075.1, from coordinate 3,180,232 downwards.
TTCATACTCCTCCGCCTGCGGCAAGTATCTTAAAAACGAATCACAAGTTTTTGCTTCACGTATTTATATATAGATAATTCCTTTAATTCAAAACTCGTGGAGGCATCAAAATTTCATAATTTTCATACAATACGTGCTCCGTTAGCTACATAACACTTTATGCCTGGATTTAAACGTATAAACATAATCTCATTCTGTTTTAATTAAACGCTAAAAGCTGTGGCTTGGCTACGCTAGTTATTCTAGAAATGCTTGAATCTCTAACCTTTAGGTAGGTCAGATACATAGAAGAGATTTTAGGCCATGACGATGATTCTCGTATACATTATTAACGTAAATACTTCGACGAACGGCGTGGCGGAGCGGTTACCGTACCGGTCTGACGCGCAATGGTTCCCGGGTTCAAGTCGAGGCCAGACAGGTATCTGAATGATGAGTTTAGATTCATGTTCTGGGTCTGGGTGTTTGTATAAGTCCACCTGATTGGGAGCCGCCGCCCATGCACATCTGTAATCAACCCTAAGTACACGCACACCACCGCGCACGACAGTGACAGCGATTGCCTAATGTGGAGCTAAGAAATAAAGACTAATTAATTTAAAAAAATTAACTATTGTGAAAAAAGGCAAGGACGATCAATCTATGAAGTTTTTGTGTAATAATAAAAAAAAATGTACACGCACACGCGCTTTCTACACTCAATAGCCCCACTAGGATTTTCTCCTGTGTCGTGGGTAGCATGGACATACACAAGATGAATACACAAACACCCAGACCCAGAACACGAATCTAAACTCATCATTAAGATATGTGTCTAGCCGGGAATCGAACCCGGAACCTATTGCGCGTCAGACATATCATAGGTTAACCTGACAAAGTTAGACACAGATTGCTATCCTTCTGAGGACTAAGTGGGAATGCCTCGGATGGATTTATCTTTAACAACAAACCAGAACACAACAGCGCTAACTCTGCTATCAATAGGCAGAATAGTTGTGGCGGTGGTGCTTCCGAAGACGAACCAATTTAGCCTTGGTGGTGCGATTGCGATTTTCTTTATCAATAGTGAGAAATTTTGCTCCCATTGTCGACCCACCAAGAACTCTACCAACTTCCAAATTGTAAAAGTATTCAAGATTTGACTTTAGAAAACTTCCTTTTTTATCCGATTGTAGTAGCAAACGTGCACGCAGTCCACCTGATAGTAAGTGGTCACTTCCACCCATGGAAATCTGTTGACAACTTCACAGTGAACAAGTGTTTTATCTGAAGTCAATCAAAGATGCGTTGCTACTCCCGAGAACTAACATGGTTGTCTCACATAAAAGTGTGCCGGCAACCACACCTTTCAACCGAAATGCAGGAAATGCTTCACGCTAGAAATAGTTGTGGCAGTAGTACTTCTCCAGTCGAACTACACTGGTTCTACCACCTTATTTATGAATGTTGACAGGCAAGACCTAGTGAATACACAGTACTGAAATAGGTTTCTAGATCATTTCTAGTACAATATCGCAATCCCTATTCAACGTGAGTGTGTTAAGACGCCGGTATTCAATTTCCGGCTTCAACCGGTTTGCTTTAATCTCCAGATCGGCGGATATGATCTTACGTATTTATTTCGTAAAGCTCCCATCTTGGAAAATGTATTTATTGGTTAATAATTTAGTGGATAATAAATTTTAATATATATGATTGAATTATGTTTACGTATTAAATTGGTTGTTTGATAGCCTAATGGTAGAGCAGTGATAGCCTAATTCAACCATTAGGCTTGCCCTCTGGATCGAGAGGTCGTGGTTCAAACCCATTGGGACAATAATGGTTTGACGATATGTTTATGTATCAAGTTGATTGTACCAGCAAAGTTAAAGCAGTGATAACCCTATGTTGAGATACTTTTGATCGGGAGGTCCGAGGTTTAAATCTCAGGCACCACTGATTTTTCTAAAAAAATATGTGTCTATTAGAGATAAATTATCGCTGCTTTATGGTGAAGGAAAACATTGTTATGAAATCAACACACTTGAGAGAACTGTAAAACGTCTTAAATATGTGTAAAGGTCTGAATTCACACTTGACTAGCAATGCTGCGGGGGTGCGGAGGCTGCCATCACTATGTTAAATTTCAACATAAATATTGTTTACAAAGTCATATGAAAGGGCTGTTTACATTATCTTTTTTTACCTAAACACTAGATACTGTAATTAAAAATGTGGTTCATAGTCGCCTGTTTAGTGATGGCAGACCCTTGACAGATTTTCTTGCGTTTTTGTTAAAGTCCATAGGAAGTTGTCCATGTGATAGCCACATTATCTCTTTGAGTAAGGGATGTTTTAATTTTGTTATCATTTTTTACATTACATTTTGATTGTGGGTGGGTTTATTTAAAAATAAATTATTTTTATATCTTACAACATCCACATTTATATCGTAGTGGGTTTGTTAAAAAATAAGTTATTTTTATGTCTTATAATATCTAAAAGAAAATATGCAAATGGTCTTATTCAAAGCAGACGATTAAATGAACATTCACCAACCGACATGCATTGCTTGCACGCAAGAATTTTCTAGAAAGTTTCTCTTCAAAGTTTATCGCGTTCGGTGCATAAAAATAAACTGCAAATACAAAACGCAGCAATATTATCCAGAAAACCAAACTTTCACGTGCGCTGGTGGTTTATGTTTTTTATTTTATTTATCCTTGAACCGAACATTCCAGGTGGATTTTCGCGAGCAAGTGCGTCTTTTGAATATATTTTTGCTTTTGAATATTTAATGTTATTTTTGTATATCGTTACTGCATCAGAATGAGAATAATGTTTTTCGAGCTTGTGTATGATTGTACATATGTATGTGTATTGTTATCTCAGTGACATCGGCTAAGTATTTTTAAATACGTCACCTGCAATCAGAAATATTGAGGGAACGGGGCGATCTTTAAATCGTCACAACAATAAAGATATCAAAATAAAAGTAATAAATAGACTACTGCAAAAATATATGTCCTATATCACATTTATGGTACAATTTTGACGCAAGTCAAAAAAAAGCTTTATATTTATTATTTTTTTATAGTTACATAAAAGTGAAATTAAAGATAATTAATCTTTTTAAAGCAGTCTAGGTTTTTGTTTTAATAATATAACAATTATTTTTTCACTCATAAAAACTCCTGAAAATTCAATTAGTTTAGGCGTTACAACATATCTCTCAACTTCAGGTAATATACCTGAATACAACAAATTTGCTAACATGAATTATGGCGTTCGTTTGTAAATATTTTAATATTTATCGTAGCAAAACAGGTGAAAATTATATTTAAAACATTTTGAAAATTAACATCTAATTATGAAACTAAGTCTCAATTAAATAGCGATAAATAGGTTTGTTAATTGAATAATTACTCACATATAAAGAATAATGATTTATACAAAATTTTAGAAGACTCACTGAATCAGGGGAAATTAAATATATATGAAACATACATATATCAAAAGAAGCTACTGATAAATATAACATATGTAAATATTCCACATGAAATGTGGACGACAGTGATAGCGAAGATGATGTTTATGATAATCCAATGTGTTCGTACGCTGGAGCTAAAAGCCTCCAGGCACGTAATAGCGGCGAGCGAAACACTTAAGATATGTAGGGCGAAAATCTTGAAATCGTATCTCGCCCCAGATTTGAATGTCTAGCATTACCAAGTAATCTTGAGTACGAAATGTAGACCGGAAAATGTACAGCTAGTTTTGTATACTTGGATGATGGAACAGGAAATGAAGGCGTTCACCTTTTAAGGCTCCGTTGGTAATTTCTTGAAGATATTGCCAGGCGATCGAACCAGAATAGTTGGACTAGTAAAGCAGTTCTTGTGTTCCGATGGAAGGTTGTGGTTGTGGTTGTGGTTGGTTGTGGTTGGTTGCTGGCTTATTTTGTATAAAGCGACCATCTTAGTCTTCGGGAGCAACATATCTGTAATTGATTTCAGATAGAACTCCTTTTAAAAAGTATAACGCTAAACCCATTAAGGTTAAGACCAAATTGAGGAGGATTATCAATGAAACATAAGTATTTTATGTGCCTATGTTTCTTTTTCTAGAGATCTTCGAATGACTATTATTACATTTTTAATTTATCTTTTTAATGACTATTTTATTCAAAAGTTTGTAGTTCATTTACATTGTAACAAATCTTCTCATATCATCGATCTTTAGTAAGATAAGATAAGAAAATATTTTGATGATATGAGAAGATGACGATGTATTTAATACATCAGGCCATCCATAATCATAAACATTAGACAATTTATCGGTTTATAAATTAGATCTTTTTATCTTAGTTAAATCTATTTAGAAGCTGCACAAATAACGTTAATATGTTTATCTTGGATAAGAGATTTATGTTACAATTCGAGTCAGCTATCAAAGTGTACCATGAAGATTAACAGAGTAACATAGCGATCAACCACATAGATTTACAAATAGGCTTACAAATGTACTGCGAATGTCCCCATATAAAGTAAAGCTATTATTATTCTTTATTCACAGTAATGTAAGGACGGCTGCCAAGACTTCTCGTTTCTTGGAAATGTCGTTTACAGAGGAACTGGATTTTTTATCGCCACACAAAAGACTTTGTTGACCTGTTTGTGAATAACTGAATTCACTTCTGAAGTAAGCTGATATTTTCTTTGAGTGTATCATTTCTAAGATTTTATGTGCTACATTTTATTTGCAACTTTTGCCAGAAATAAATATTTTATAAACCATTTTAGTGTGCTTTTAAATTTTGTATTTTGAGATTGTTTTCTCTACAGCTTCTGGATTAGAAAAGTTTAATTCATAGCCCAGTATGTTTGCCAGATGAGGGCATCACACAATTATGAGACTTTTTTATCGAAAACTTATTCATGTATTTTTCGTCCCATGTTTTTTAATTACAAAGGAAATGAAAGTTAGATTCTATTGCTCACTTAATTTCACTAAATCGCTTTATTTAGTGCCCACCGTTAGAACATTAATTAAATGTTTTACGTTAAAATTCTAATTATGAATTCCATTTAAAATTTTGCAAGTATTGTATTTTTGTTTATAGAAAGTATGTAAAGGACACTAACCACAGCATATTTTTTTAGTTTGATCATTGTATAGCACATAATCATGATGACTACTACTCTCTTCAAGACAGGTACTCAAGTGAATTAATTATCAAAGTAAAATTATTTTATATGATCGGCGTAACAATTCCTTTAGTGTTGAAAACTGACTAACCGCTAGCGCCAAATAAGTAAGAGTAAGTAGATCACCTATCTTTGTAATATAGGAATACTAGAGGAAAACCCGGATTCGCTCAGGGTAAATGTTATATCTATGTCTGAAATATCATCTTCTGTCGATTGTAGATAGCAATTACTACCAAGTAATTCAAGGGTAAGGTGTAAGATGGCGCTCATTTAAGATTTATTTCTTGAATCCGTGATACGAATGTCTTCTTGAATTCGTTCAAAAAGAATAAATACTAGTAGGAAGACGTAATATAAATTTGGTTTCTATTAATCTACAATAAACGAATACTAAAGATACAATCACAAGAAACTAGAGTGAAGCATTTCTTGGGTTTCGATGGAAGGGTGTGGTTGCCGGCACACTTTCACATGAGGCGACCATCATAGTCCTCGGGAGGAGCAACGAATCTGTGATTGACTTCAGATAGACCCATGTTCTATTTGAAGATGGTTACAGACGTCCATGGGCGGCAGTGACCACTTACCATCAGGTGGACTGCATGCTTGTTTGCTACTTTAATCTGACAAAAAACAGTCCGACTCACACTTGCGCATACAATTTTTATTTTGTTATTATTTTGTTTTATTTTGGTCTTACAAATGTCTACCAGCAAAATTATCTTTTACAGCGGGACACTTCAATGTTTAACTTCTACTTCTACTTCTTCTTTACCTTCCACTCATTTTTACTAAAAGAGATAGAAAGTTATATTCAAAGCATTTCATTATCATTTTCACAGCGGAAACAATGCGCTCTCTTTGTCTTTACAGCTTTGTCCCATCAACTCAAATCACAATGGATAGAGAAAAATTGGCTTTCCCCAGCAGGTTATTAATTTATTTTATAATGGATATCATACCTGTCCCATTTGGTTCACTGCCTTCGAACATTTAATAGTTGATTCTGATATTGAATTCTACAGTGTGAATATACTTTTTTCAATTTGATGTAACAGCTTGAATGTATGACTAATAGAATGGATTACTATGAAATTAACATTTGAAACTGATCTTAAAAGAAATTAAGCTTTAAAACTATTCTTAGTTAGGTGTTTTTTTATGTTCATAGTACCAAATTTCCTAAGATAGTTTGTTGCATGTACGTTGACCAATCTATAGGATTTATTTACAAAGAAGACAAATAACTTTTGGGTAAAAAGAGCAAAGCTTTTCTAAGTCGCTTTAGTTTTAGATTATCCAGGACATTGATTTTTATGGTCTAACATGTTACAATTAAGAAAAGAGCTTTGAATGATTTTAACATGTTGTTGTTTATTTTACAAAAACAAATAATTTTATTTATTTGCTTAGATAGCAGAATATAGTTTCTAAATTTTCATATATGTATGTATGTATTCACGATAATCAGTTATCTATTTTTAACGGTATCTTGATCTACTTACATGGATTATGGTCACGGCAAAACTGATTATTTTATAAGCAAAGCTTGTAAAATCATTATACTTCATATAGAAATATATTAATATGTCAAGCAAAAATTTGTGATTCGTTTTTTACATACTTGCCGCAGGCGGAGGAGTATGAAATTACGCACGGATAATGTTGTTGTAGAGAAGGATACCGCAATGCTATTTTTTTTTCAAATAATGTATAAAACATACATAAAATCAACTAAAAACACATTACACTCTCTACCTTGCATTTGACAAAACACATACATAATAGATAACGAAATAGAACATTCAATGTCTTAATATGAAAATATATAAAATATAAAACATATAAAACATCGAAAACATCGAAAACATTTCATTACATTTATAATGTCAAAAATGTCAGATGTCTTTGTCAAAATACCCGCTATTAAATGCAGCTTAGTTATTTTAAACGTACCCTTTAACGGGTACGTTTAAAATAACTTGAAAATTATTACAATTTATTTAAATTAGAAAAATATTAGAGGAGTATTGACAACATGAAGTTTTGTTTTTTTATTTATATTACGGTCGATTTCGACCGTTGCGACGGGTCATTTATAGAAATAAATTGTTTAGTTCATGACATCATTGTCTAGTACTATATGACGAAGCTGCAAATTTTCGACATTTCAAGCACTTCTCTAAGAAAGAAGTGTTATACAGGATTCAGCTCGGTCCAACCAATGAAGATAACAGTAAAACGAACATAAAACTGCATGCTGTGTCAAAGGGGACGATAAACAGAATTATTCACACACAGACGATTCTATTCGCTGTGAAGCTGCATTGTCCCATTTGCGGCACAATGGATAGAGAAAAATTGGCTTGCCAGTGGGAGAGGGTTATTAATTTATTTCATAATAGATATCGTGCAACCGACTCGTTCGTTTCACTGCCTTCGAATTGTCATTGAGTATTTCCTCGATTGCGGAGTTCATACTCATATTTTGATTACGTTTTTGTTACTAATAACCTAATTGAAATTTCTGTTTATGACGTCATAATCATTGCTTTCACTAGATTCATTTTATGTTTGAGACTTTAAATAGTACTTTTATTTTCTATCTGCCTGGTAAACGTAGAAACCTGGTTCTAACTTTATTTGATCAGAGATGAATGGCAGCTACGTATTCAGACATATCTAGATACCTAACGAGTGATAAATAGTTCAGGAACGGACGCTGAAGCGCATAGAATAGGGCCATAAACAAAAATACCTCAGACGTTTTTGGTTTAAATAAACAGAAAAATAAATCAAAATGAAGAGATAAGATTTTTCTAGTACTGTATAGTTTTGACGATATAAATAAAAAGACTTAGTATTTCATTTATCTGGAAGTTCATTTCCTTTTATAAAGTGAAAATACATTGATACGTCATATGGTTTTATGTACGATCAAAGTGCACAAATTAGAAATATTCACTTGCAAGTTCATGTTACTGAAATATTTTGAATTTATTCGAAAATATTTAAATAAAAAATAATATCAACGCAAACGAAATCTGGAATAGAAGCCAGTCTGAGTAAACAGATACAGACCGCAAACCTCGAAACAAAGCAAGCAAAACCGTAGGCAGTGAAACAAAAACCGGCATATAAAGTTCACTCAATATGGATCAAAAAGAGCACGGTGTTAGAAACATGATTTTAACATGAAACTAGCGATGGAGTAGCAACCACTGTCACGCGACATTTGCCCCCTTGAAACATAATTTCTCAACATCAGTACACGAAAGGGGCGTGTGAAGTACTCCAACAATACCTGTTAGTGGGAAGATTAGTATGAATATTGGAACAAGTTGATAAGTAGTTTTAGATCGATTTCCATTAGTGACCTCGTGTAAAACAATGAGAGACGCAACTTTAGTAACTATGAGTACGGATATTTATTCAATGAGATACATTTCAGCTTTAACTGCTTACTATTATATCATTGTTATAAAATCAAAATATTGTATAGTCACAGGACAAATTACTATTTATAAAACTTTGAATCGTCATAATTTATAGCAATTAATTATGATCAATTGCAATTATTTACATTGTAATTATTTACAATTGCCTGAACACACATTCAACAAAACGCTGAATACACAACAGTTGTAAATCACAGCAAAAACGCTACAAACCAAAAACAATACCATGCGTCGCGTGAAAAATACACCATGTTAATTCAAATTACGTTTTTAATGTTGCGTTTCAAGCATGTATAATGACATTGTTGTGTGCTTAAAGTAATAAAGCTTGATAAATTAGCGGGAGTTATGCAAGGTACTACTCTAGGCCCGCTTTTCTTTCTAATTTATACCTAAATTAAATTGAGGAAATACCGTATTCACATAAAACATTAAACTCACTCATGAATTATAAATGTGTGCGCTTAATTTGTGTTAAATTATACTTTTAAAAAGATCTTTCTGAGTTTACTCAAAGGAACGACATTGCGTTTGTAATGTTTGTATTTGCATAAAATTGAATGAGAGAATATTCTTCTGCTCATTTGTTTTGTGTGCTTAAAATGAAATTGTCTTCTTTTGTCTCTGTTATTGTAATTCAGTCGTATTTTCTTTCATAACATTACTTGTACATAGAAGGTTTGTATTATACATAAAATCAGAAACATTAAATAAAAATGAGACATGTCTCTTTATAAAAATATTATAACAGAAAAGTCTTTTTATACAAATATACAGACATATGTAAATTCGTTAATAATTAAGGTCTCTAATAGTATTAAAAGCATAAATATAGATGTCTAAATATAGCAACGAAATTGAGAGATTATTTTTTACACAATAATGACAGTTTTAATAACATAGTAAAATAAGTACTAGTAGTTATATGTGTACATCTAATTACAAAATATTAAAGCTTTTAAATTTCTACCTTATTCAGGATAGAATATAAATATTGTACGCCCTACATATTTTCTTGCTTCAGCTAACAAAAGATTTTTCAACCTTACTTTGTTCATTAACTTTGATGGGGTCAATGGTTTAAATTATCTCCGACACCCTTGCGTACTTAATTAAATAAGACCATATAACCTAAATTTCCATTTCTGCGCTTTTTCTTGTACTTTTCTTATAAAACACGAATCTTCAACTTTCCTAAAAGGTTCAAATACTCTTTATTACTTTTGGAGAAACAATAGGTCTTAAATAGAATTTAATTAGGTGCCACACTGTATTTATTATTACAATTAACTCATTACTACAATGTATTTACCGTGTCTTCTTTATTATCTCTGTTAGTAGCACCTATTCAGCACATTACAGTGATGATAACACTATTATAGGTAATATAACCCTCTGGATATGGGTCGACTGTGAAAGCATCCTGCCCACATCTATATTTATCGCAAATAACGAGGGAGAGTAAGGAAGGGAAGATACATAGTCATAAAGCAAGTACTCCAAATACAGTCAAAAAGTTTTTTCTACTTCAATAATACGAACATACGTGTTTTCAAATTTCTACAGAACAGTAAAAGTTTGCAGAATGCAACAAGTGACAATGTATCTAAGCTGTGGACAGTCGATGAATATATTAGCTTCGACGGCATCGCCCAGGAGTGCACACAAACCAACATCCGTCACACTTGCAGTTACATAAACATTTGGTTCCGTTGGGACTCCACGGCTATGCTTTAGCATTAGGTGTGTCAATAGTAGAAAAGTCAATACTAAGCTTATGCCAATCAATGGACAAATCATTTCAGTGTCACCGAACTATTGAAGTCTGACTAGATCATAACTCTTTATTCTTGCAATATTTCGCAAGAGTATTCTATTAAAACAGGGATATAAATAAGATCATTTTACTACATACACTTCACAAATCTTTCAAAAAAATTTCCAGATGTAAAATGTTTAAGTATTTTACGTCAGTTTTTGTAACTAGTTTCAATTTTCACATTACTTCAAATATAATCTTTTATTTATAAATGCAAAAGCTTATGAAAACCTAGAACAAAGGGTTTAGGGATCGAATCCTTAATTTATTCGCTGTCTATTACTAGTATTAAATGGGTTTGTTCGTTGCTTTATTTTATACCCATAAATACTTTTTACCATTCACTGGTCATTAACTTTAATGGACTGAACTCTATTGAACGTATGAATTAAATCAGAATTATCTTTCGCCCCGTTTCCATTGACCGATGGAAATAAAAAACCGCAGATCGCGTGTTGGCTATCAATCTGATAGCCACTGGCTCGTGCCTCATGGCAATTATTATAAAGTATCTATGTATATTATCTGATAATATAGGCTACTGAATTCGATTCCTTTTGTGAAGGTCCGACGCTTACGGCCTTTACGAATATATAAATTAACTGAGATTGCGAATCGATTTCCATTTTCAATGTCGATGTTAATCGTGTTTCGTGCTCTTTGGTAATTCTCGAAGCATTTACGAAGCATTTCATTTCGACATTTCCTTACGACACTAATTCTTGAAACTCCTATTTATAAGCCAGTCCGAGAATTTTATGATAATTGCCTATGTTTTTTTTTTCATTTCATGCCAACTGTATACTTTAATGTAGCTGTGGTATAAGTTTTAGCCTTCTATCTTGGTATTATAACGAATCCTTGTGTTTATTAAGACATATTTTTGGCTTAAAATATGGCAAAACGCTTGGTGATACGATCATTGGAGGCACCGCCAACGTATGAACATATCGTAAAAATGAAAGTCTCGAGTGTCTGCATTTCATATATTCGTTTGTTTTTTTTCTTTAAATCTATAATATTACACTTTGTATTTAAGTATATTAATTTTGCCAAATGCAGATACATCGTAAGAGCACAAAGGGTAGGCAAACATGGCGACGGTATAAATGATATCTCACCACAAAGAATTCTACATATGCTCAACTACAATGTTTAAGTCTCGTTCAAACAATGTTTTGGGTACATCGCCCCAAGTTAACATTGTACTAGAATTATAAATTGACAAAGAATTACTTTCATGTTCTTGCATTGTTATCTGAAGGCGGCATTATCTCAACTTTCTTGTTTAAGTCATTAAAAGTTTAAACGTTAAAACTGAAGTAACATTCCAAGTTATCCCTTTAAAATTTCTTTCTTAGTTTACTGTTGTCTGAGTTTGTCTTTGAAGAGACCTAGCTTAGGGATCTGGTATCACCGCTAAAGAGAAACTGTTTTACATTTTGAATGATTGCTCTCATTAAGTATTTATCCTTTACTAGCTGAACCCCCCGGCTACGCCCGCGTAAAAAAATCGATGTATTGATTGCCCCGTGGATATATATTTTCTCAAAGTAAAAATATCGTGTAAACTATATGTTAATCCAGAGGGTCGTCTGACTCCCTACCAAATTTTATGAAAATCGCTTCACCCGTTGAGAGGTGAAGAAGTAACAAACATACTCACAAACTTTCGTCTTTATAATAATAATAATATAATAATATTAGTATGATTCAAGCCACATAAACATATTTTTTTAACTCCATGAAAAAACACGGTCGAATCATTGAGGTACCATTGTCACATTTTTGCTGTATAACAGCTGTCTGAAGAGCTGTAGTATTCTGATTTAATGACTATGGTGGCATTATGTGGGGTTAATACAGTACATGACCGACTTCTACCACTTTTTATCCATCCGCTGGTACGTGGGCACTGCCGCCCATAGACCAGTGATAAACCATAGATCAGATTGTTAAGCTATCTGAGGTCAACCAAAGATGAATTGCTCCCGATGAGGACAAACTTCAACTAACTTGAAACGTCTTGGAGAAGGTTTCTTTAGCAAACTCGAGAGACCAGAACACAGCAGTGTTTACCACTACCGTTATGGGTCATAATAAGTGTGGTGGTGGCCTATGTAGGCTTATTACAAACGGTGTTAACACCTTTAGACCATTTAATCGACGACCCGCGTGGCGGAGCGGTTACCGTACCGGTCTCACGCGCAATGGGTCCCGGGTTCGATTCCCGGCCAGACAGGTATCTGAATGATGAGTTTAGATTCGTGTTCTGGGTCTGGGTGTTCGTGTATTCGTCTTATGTGTGTCCATGGTACCCACGACACAGGAGAAAATCCCAGTGTGGGACTATGAGAGTGGAAAACGTATTTAAGATCTACTATCTCCAAACTACATACTTTCATCTCTTATCGTTTACCGTTCGACATAGAACTAGTATCTAAATATTTTTTTATTAGAAATAAAGTTTCATTTTTAGATCTTTATACATGAACAGTTTAATTTTGCTTCTAAATGACTAGAAAACTTTTATTAAGTCAAGCTTTTCGATTAGTCTAGCAATTTATTACGAAGTTTTCGAACAAAATTAAGTATCTACACGTAGTTTAAAATGAGTTACGACCGAGAAAAATCTTTTTTAACTTAAAAGATTTTTACAAATTGTAATCGTAAAAATTTCAAGTTTTTAGAAGTAGTTAATGAGCTCTATAGTTTAAGATATTTACTCGTTCGTTAACAATTTAAAATACTTTTCAGTATAGGGTTGTTCTCATAAAATAGAATAACAACTTTGTTTCAAATTATTATTTACTAGAAGAATCGACGCGACTCCGTTCGCGCAGACTATACCTAATGTAATCTATCTAACCATTATTCATTTGAGCTCCTGGAGATTTTTTTTATTCTATTATCAATAGGTATTACAGTGTATACAATGAAAAAAAATTTTGAGCAATTTTTTTGACACTTTGAATCACAATCCTCAAATATTAGCAAAGACGTCTTATATATTCTAGTAATAAAAATAGCGTATGTGTTTCAGGGATAATGTAGCTTTCTAATGGTTTAAGAATTTTTTAAATCGGTTCAGTAGTTTTTAAGTTAATTCATGACAAACCTACAAAAATACAACGTTTTCCTCTTCTTTATAATATTAGTATAGACTAAAGACAAAAGCGGACGTCCACGGCCCGCTTCAACACTTAACTTTTACCTAATCCATGCCCATTCGCATTAACATACATCATTAGAAAGTATACTTTGGTATACAGCGAAATTAAAACATTTTCGCTTAATTAATTCGGCCAGCATCCTTCGTAAGCTGCGAAACTTTATAATTACATCATTGGAATACAGCACAATGCAAATGTGTGTATTTAATTAGGACCCAAACAATTTATGTGGTCCATAGAAGTTCTTAAAGCGTGCGACATTTTGTGCCTTATGAAAGTAAAATGAGAATCCGAAGTGCGGGGTGAGCTTAACAACGGGTGACGAAACGTTTAATTTACTTTGTCCTGTTATGTTTAGTTAATACCAGCAATAATCTGGGCACAAAAAAGTATTTTCGTAATATGTGTTATCCGGTTTAAGGATTTTTTTTAAACGCTTTCTACACTCATAGCCCCACAGTAGGATTTTCTCCTGTGTCTTGGGTGCCATGGACACACAGAAAGAACGAATACACAAACATCAGAACAAGAATCTAAACTCATCATTCAGATACCAGACTGGCCGGGAATCGAACCCGGGATCCACTGCACGTCTGCGGGGTACGGTAAACACTCGGCCACGCGTGTCGTCATATTACAATGTAAAATGTAAGATATTTTTTATCTGACTGAAATAGCAAACGAGCATGCAGTCCACCTGATGGTAAGTAGCCACTGCCTCCCATGGACATCTGTAACCAACTACATACAGAACATGGGTTCCATCTGAAGTCAATCACAGATGCGTTGCTACTCCCGAGGATTATGATGGTCGTTTCATGTGAAAGTGTGCCGAAAAGTGTGCAGATGTAATGAAATAACTTTAAATTCAACATTTATAAAAGTGAAAAGATACTGATTTTTTAAATAATCTTTACGAAGCCTAAACTACCATGAAATTTGAAGAAATGGTTAGTCTTGTGATATAGCTATTCTCTGAAAAAGGTTGTTACATATCCGACCCTTAAGTGTTAAGTAGGGATATAATGTTTATATCATAGACTGCACGGAGGAAGTCATTTAACCGCTCCTAAATTACCCTCCATTGTACCTATGTCAACATTGAAAATATGTGCCTTACTGGTTCCAATCACAGTAGGAGACGCCTTGTATTGAGGTAAATGAATATGAACAAGATGATGATGCTAAGAAGACTTGCATTTAAGACAAACCCATGGTAATTGACAATCTAAAATGTTACATACGCAACAGTTAGTATAATGAAATACATATACAAATACCCCATTCGCCTCAATCACAGATAATCAAGTTACTTGTAGAAATGGTAGAACCTATGTGCTTCAACCGGGAAGGTATACCGCCACACTTAATTCAAACGTAAGACAGTTCTTGTTTCGATGACGGAATGTAGTTGACGGGCCATTTCTATATGACTAAACTATCTTAGGCCTCGGAAGAGACATCGTACCTGTGATCGACGTCGGATGGAACCCTTGTTCATATAAGACTGCAAATGTTACCTCAAAATATACGTTAATCATACTAGCTGATCCGGCAAAATTCGTTCCGCCTAAAAAACAAAAATCTAAAATTATCAGTCTTTCTCCACTATATTGTGAGTGTATTATACATAAAAACTTTCCTCTTGAATCACCCTATATACTTAAAAAAGCTTCATTAAAATCCGTAACGTAGTTCTAAAGATCTAAGCATACATAGGGACAGACAGCGCGAAGCGCCTTTGTTTTATTCTATGTAGTGTTAAATGTAGTAGCTATGACGTTAAGTACAGTGTCAGACAAATAGACAAAAATAAAAAAATATTAAGCATATATATAGGTACTCATAGGAAATATACATACTATCAGTTTTGATGTAGGTATGTATGAAAGTCTAAATTATTAAATCTATCTACACAAGTCGCATTTATAGCTAATAAAATATTTTCAAAAGCTGAACAATTTGAACAAGATCTTGTGTAGACAATTCATTTTTATCCTTTCTCAGGTTTATTAAATAAGATCTGACTTCTTACAATCATGTTACTTCTGCTGTATTACTTCTCTATTTTTTTAATGAGAATGAGAAAAAGATGATTAATATAATTTTGTAAACAGACAAGTAAAGTGACGTGAAGAATTTTCACTTCACCCGTTTTGGTATTATATTTCCTATACTTTTGAAGTAAAGAAGCAAGAAGAAGAAGCAAAACATAAGAAGAAGAAAAAAAAGAATGTGAATAAATTAAGCAGCTAATAATATAAACTAAGTAAATTAATGATAATATTATTTTAGCCTGTATAAAGAGTTGAAAGGAAAAGCAAATATTGAGATTTGTTCATACGTTATGTTAGGATAGAGAAAATAAAAATGCCACGTTATTTCTTCTATGTTAATCAACTGCATTTATACACGCAAGAAGCTTGTTGAATAATTGAATAGTACATTGTTTCAAGGTGGTAGAACTAGTTTAGTTTGAACGGGGAAGTACCACCGCCACACCCATTTCTAGGGTGAAGCATTTCTGACGTTTCGATAAAAGGGTGTGGTTGCACCCTTCACATGAGGCGACCATCATAGTCCTCGGGAGTAGCAACGCATCTGTGATTGATTCCAGATGGAATCCATGTTCTGTATGAAGTTGATTACAGATGTCCATGGGCGGCAGTGGCCACTTACCATCAGATGGACTGCTTGTTCGTTTGCTACTTCAGTCAGATGAAAAAAGGCCAGTATCAATATTTTTTCATACCTAATACTCTTTGGGATTGAAGAGCAAAATTACTATCACCACCCCTATATTTACTCGTATCATATTATAATAGTTTTTTATACAGTTGTACCTAACGATAAGGCAGACGGGCCTGCTGATGGAAAGCAGTCGCCGTCGCCTATGCTACCAAATCCTTTAAAGCTGAATACAGCACCAATGCTGTCATATGAAATATCTCTATTTTTGCGTGGCCCACGGTGGCACTTAAAAATTGTCAGGACCGGTAAACTCAGTTTGGGTTTGTCTTGTTTTTTTGTATAATATTTTAGCATAGTATAAACAGTAATAATTAGTAAAAGAATCGATGGTCAAGTATTTTTTGTACGATTTTTACGGAATTAGTATAGTATGCTGTTTAAGATGGTAAGTAGTCACTGCCTCCCATGGATATCTGTAACCAACTTTATGTAGAAAAACAGTTTTAATTGAACCGCTCAAATATGAGTTATATGGTCTTCACATTTAGGTCAGACAACATACCTACAAACGCATCCACCAACGTGCAAGAACTGTTCTACTCTCGAAGTACGTATGCCAAAGAGTTTCTAGCACCTTGATACAAATACTGTGTAATATTCAACTGCCAATACAGGAGAAGTCGTCGCATATTCATCAAGCCATTGTTATTATAGTCCGCCGCCATTGGAATGGAATATACAGCGGAGCTTGGTTTTTATTTTATAATATAGAAGTAGCAAATGAGCATGTAGTCCAACTATCTGTAAGTGACTGCTGGCAACTGGCATTTTTAAGTAACACCACATATAATAAGAGTGTAAGCAAAGTTGGCCAGAAAAGTAGGTACACTTTTACAAGAGGCGACCATCTCAGTCCTTGGAAGTAGCAACGTATCTGTTTGACTTCAGATAGAACTTATGTTCTATATGAAGTTGCTTACATGTTCATGGGCGGCAGTGACCACTTACCAAGGTGTACTGCATGCTCGTTTGGTAATTCAATATTATAAAAAAGGTACCCCTAAAGACTAAATTGGAACACTTCGAATAAGTGTATCTCTTATCCCGCACTCTTCAGACCAGGGGACAGCAGCGTTTATCTCTACTGTTATTAATCAGAAATAAGAGTGACGGTGGTGTCTCCGGAATCAAAGTACATTTTTGTCCTCGAGGGGGAAACCTTTCAAAGGTACCCGAAGCCGTGGGAGCGACGTAGGGTTATGTGGGATTTTTATCGTTCTAACACCCCGCCGGTGGCCATCCCCGGCGCTACATAGAGGACTCCGGAATCTCCAAAGGAACACAACCAGTATCCTCTAAGCGCGTTGCCCCATTGTGCTACTCCCAGTTGGGCGGCTGGGCCCACCGCTCCGTCTAGTCTTTACGAGGGTATGCGACCACACATACCGCCGTCCTTCCCGGGGCGCCTGACCGAACTTTTTGAACTCCCCGGAAGCCCCCTTTAGCCGTCTTTTACGATAGACAGGCGATGCTGTAGCCCTAATCTAATCCTGGAACTACAACGACGGTGTTCTAGGAGGACCTAGAACATCCCAAATTTAAGTTCAACTTTTAAAGTTGGTAGAAACCAACTTTAAAAGTAGACCTTAGGTTTGGGATACGAAATAATATGTAGTTAACGAATAATAAGGTTCCGTATTTGCGAGATTTATTTCAAATGTTTTTATGGATTTAATAATCCGTACAATAAAGCGTTCCAGCAAGAATATAACCAGTGCGGTGCGGTGGCCCGGCGCGGGGACTGTCGTCGCATATTCATCAGGTCATTATTATCGCAGTCCGCCGCTCAGCTCAAATATTCAGTGCGGGTGTTAGATGACCCGGTTTATCAGATTTTGCTCGCGGACGAATATTGTGTATTAAACTTGATCTATAACAGTACTTTGTTGGGAAACAAAATAAAACTTGGAAAACATTTTGGCAAGTAAAACCAAATGATAACATTGTAACAATACAATAGTTATTCAAATTTACAAATGTATTATGGGAAACATTATTTGAACATTAGTGTTATCTATCTATCTTCTATATACCTATATAAAAGCGAAAGGTCACTCACTCACTCACTCATCACGAAATCTCAGAAACTACAAGTGCTAGGAGTTTCAAATTTTGCAAGCCGGTTCTTTTAAGGACGTAAGTGCTCACTAAGAAGGGATTTTATGAAATTCAACCCCTAAGGGCGTAAAATGGGGAAAACCTTGTGATACATTGATTTGAACGCGGGCGGAGGCGCGGGTACAGCTAGTGTTTAAATAATTGCTCTGCATTTTTTTTCTAACTAAAAATAGCATGTAAAATCGATACTTTAAACTTTCAATACGTATTGAGATACGGACACTCAGCTCAAAGATTCAGTGCGGAGGTTAAAATACCTGGTTTCTCAAATTTAGCTTGCGGACGATTATTGTGTATTAAATCTTGAGCTACGTTAAAAAAAAGTTCTCGGTTGTGTGTGAAGTCCACCAAATCGCACTTGGTCAGTGCGGTGGACTATGGCCTAAAAAAACTCCCTCATTCCGAGAGAAGACCCGTGCCCAGCAGTGCAATAATGGGTTGTACCCAAATCTAGAACTACTACTAATCTAGTCCACTTTGGTTGGAAATTAAATATTTACTCTTGCAACTGTCATATTGCATTTATGATAATCTAACGCAGACTAAGAATATAAAATATCATAGCAATATGTTTAACCTACTCAGTATGGCGGTGGAAGTCTCGCGTGGGAACCGTTGTCGCATATCATCGCTGTCCGTCTTCACTTAGCTAAAATATTCAATATGGGTATTGGGAGAATAGGTTTATCAAAGTTTTGCTTGTGAAAAAAGTGTATAAAACTTAATCTTAAGCACTTATATTTATTAGGAACATTTTTGTCGCAACTATAATGTAGGTTCACAAATGAAACAATTAAAAGTTTAATATACGTAAATAAATTATACTAAAAAAAACATTAGCAGCAAGTATCAGAAAACTTTAATATTAATTTAACATTATAACAATATACTACCTACTTATTAAACAAAACACATAGATTCAGATGAACAATATTTAATTATTGGGTTTATTTTTCAATTGCTACTTGCGGTCTGCAAGTAGCAATTAAAATACAAAAATACTCGATACTCTTTAATAAAACACAAAGTATTATATCGATAATTCTAACCTACTCAGTACGAGACCCGATGCGGAGACTGTCGTCGCATATTCATCAGGTCATTATTACCGCAGTCCGCCGCTCAGCTCAAATATTCAGTGCGGGTGTTAGATGACCCGGATTATCAGATTTTACTTGTGAAAGAATTTAGAGGACAACCAATTTTGCATTTTTTTTCATTCTAAAGTAGAAAGAAAGAAACATTTATTCCATATGGCATTACAACCAAAAAAAATATATAAAATAAAAGACTTAAAACTAAACAAAATAACAAAAAAAAAAATAGTTAAATGACAAAACAATATGGTTTATTCTAAAATTATTGTAGTGCCACTTAGATGGAAAAGGTCGCACTCAGTATGTGACAACGGCGAACTGTATTATTTATTATTTGTTCATGATTTTGTATAATTTCCTATAGTTGCAAAGTCATAATGAATTAATACAATTTTGTTATGAAATTAAATGTCTTTAGTTTGTATATCTTTGTAGAGATAATTAGTAATTGACAGTTACAATATTATTTCTTACACTATCATCTTCTACCGATCGGAAAACGATCTCATCTAAAAAGATCCGGCACAAAACTCAACTAGTTTGTTTTTTGATAATTACTTCATCCATATATTTAAGTAGCTTCTTTTCCTTAAGATTTAAAGTAACAAACCGGCTTCTAAATTAATAAAAACATATTTCACTTTCATATGAGGCGACCGCCTTACTCCTCGGTAATATCAACGCGGAAACAGTTGACTTTAGAAAGAACTTTTATTCTATATGAAGTTGCTTACAGGCGTCCGTTGGCGGCAGTGACCACTATCAGGTGTATGTGTCTAATCCATGCCCGTTTGCTACTCCAGCTAATACATAAAACATCTAAATTTCTGTATTTATCAATATTTTTAACATCGTTGCTTTATTAAATATGCTACTGAAATTCTATGTAGATTTACATACAGACAAGGTAGATGTACAACATGACAAGCGTTGTCAAACGAAATCATTTAAGCTTTGAGTGTACACCGAGTCGTGAAGAGAAAACAGTGTACCCACAAATATTTGAGGGAATCAAACTTGAACGTCTCATACATATGTCCCAAACTTCGTAATTTATGCATATTGAGAATTATTTTACCACCTTAAAGGAGAATGTTATCCATTTCACATATACAGATCATTATTAATTGTAATCAAAAACTTTTATACTTATTTTCGTAGTTCTAAATCCATAAATGAGCAAGTTTTATACAAACTTGACCTCCCTGTTTCATCCCCTTAGGGGTTGAATATCTAAAAATCTTACTTAGTGCTTACTTATGTCTTGAAAGAAACCTCTGTACCAAAGGTCAAGTTACTAGGCTCTAGGCATAGCAGATTCAGCTATGCGCTGATATGTCAATAGTTAAGTCAGTTTTCTCTTTTATATACCTATATTGATGGCACTGAAATTCTATGTAGGTACATTTAGACAAGGGCTGTCAAACTAAATCATTTAAGCTTTGAGTGTACACCGAGTTGTGAAGAGAAAACAGTGTACCCACAAATATTTGAGGGAATCAAACTTGAACGTCTCAAACATATGTCCCAAAGTTCGTAATTTATGCATATTGAATATTCTAGCCGCCTCGGGAATTCTGTAATCCTTGGCTCATGGCTCAAGGTGTTGGTTTGAGCGATTTCTAGTACACTCGATATTGATTTCTTAGGTCTATAGATGTGCTCGTAGACAGTTACTGATTTTACTATGTCTTGTTCTCACGTTAAGCGTATTTCGTAACAAAACGAAATATTCAAATTTTCGCTAGTGATTATGGTGTAATAATTAAATGCAATCCCAACTTAATTTTTTTTTTTTACTTTAATCCATCTATCTACAAACAAAAAATAAGAAACCTTAAATTAATCATATGGTATGGTGCTGCAAGCATACGGTGTTATCAGCATTGAATAGCACCTTTTTTACCGTGGATGTCGCCGGAGACGTCTTATGGACAAAATGTAGGATGCCTCGCAGTGTCTTCTGAAGTTACATCAAGACTAAGCCCGGTCGCTTACACGCATCCCAGACTCAATGACACTGCCAAAACTCCTGTAAGGGGAGCCTTATACCCACCAGTGGATTTCAAAGGTCTGATAGGTAGATGTTTCTGAACATAACAATTAATATGGTCATTTATTATTAGACAGTGAATAATATGACATTACATTTAGGAACAACGGAAAACATTAATTCATCTCCGTTGTAAAACCGCATGGGAGGCGGAGCGCCGTCCTGGCTTTTAACACATAAGTTTTCGCAACGAATGAAACATTTCATTAGACTAACTTATTTGCTTATGTAATGTTTTTGAGATTGTTGAAGCTTGAGAATGCTTCAAGATCTTTTTTTTTGAGGGCGAAACTTTCAAAAGACGCTGGGTTATATAGGATTCTTACTACACTAAAAATGTGGTCGTAACACTCATATCCCTAAACTACCTTTCTCTTTTGTCATAGGTGCCATGAACCCATAACATAAATCTAAATTATAATTCAGAAAACTGTCTAGTATCATTAGTTCGTCTCTGCGTGTTAGACTGGTGAGTATACTAAAATGATCGTACCGTCACGCGGATTATAAAAAAAAATGTTAACATTACAGTCTGGAATAGAACATAGGTAACCTTTTATCTGAGAAAAATATGTCTCCGGTAAAATAGAATAACGCTTTTAAAACCACGATTACAACCAGTAATTATTAGTGAAGAACACGTAAATTTATATCCATTGTAAACCTGCGTAGGAGATAGCTCTTTCCTGGCTTATGACGTACTTTATAACTCTCTAAATCTGCGTAGCGAATAGAAGCTCCATTTAGTTTACTCACTAACTTTTATCCGAGTTAAAACTAAAAACTTAAGAAGGAATATAAAAAAGGACGCCAAATGTTTGTGGCTAAATAGAACAAAAAATATAATAAATATTGTTCAAAATTTGGTGAAAATTTCTCTTTATGATTGTACTAGCAGACTCACGCGAATTCGTTCGCGTAAACTAGAGGTTCCTAAACTCATTTCATCAAACGCCCACATTAAAACTCAATTATTTTGTAGCGCCTCCCGGTTTCTTTCACCATAAAAACTTAGTAACATATCGGTCTCGATTGGAATTTAATTAAACCTTTCAAGGTTGCCAGACATCCCCTCTTTTAAATCAAAATTAAAGTTCAGTCCTGACAGTCACTTTATCGACCAAAAAAAAGGTCGCGAAATCTATTCAAATTTAAGACAACCACTTTTAACAATTTTTGAAAAATCCTTACTTGGGGTACACCTCTTTCTGGGCACGGGTCTTCTCTCAGTATGAGAGCATTTTTATAGGCCATTGTCCACCGCGCTGGCCAAGTGCGAATTGGTGGACTTTACACACCTCCGAGAACTTTTTTTTCAAAGAACTCTCGGGTGAGTAGGTTCAAGATGTTTTCCTTCACCAAAAAGCAGAGATAATTAATTTCTAATACGCACATAAAAGAGCGGTGCGTGTCAGGGTTTGAACCTCAGACCTCCTGATTGAAAGGGCAAGTTTCGACCATTAGGCTGTCACTGCTCTTATACGTCATAAAAAGAACCTCTATACCAAATTTCAAGTTTCTAGGTACTGTAATTTCGGTCGTGGGTTGATATGTCAATAGTTATAGGTATCCGTATTCACATACCATACTAAGATGTTATTTAAATTAGTATTGTCTATCAACAAATAATTAAGTACAATTTTTATTAAGTTCGCTATGATGAAATAAAAATTACACTAGTTAATATATCGTGGAATGAAACATTCTATAAATTTGTTTTGATTTATTGAGCTCTAACCTATTCTTAGATTGAATGGCGGACAGTGATGGCTAAAACTTATGAGTATAAGATTGTGTTTTTTCATTGGTTCTTCTTATTTAATGTTGCTAAGCATTTGCTGAGGAATTTTAAAAATTACATGCCCAAGGGGTTAGCCGTCTTAACCACGTAATTCCTGTTTAATCTAGGAGTATTTCTAGATTAATCTTACGGACGATAATAACTTTTTGTGTTTCACAAGAACTAATCTGCTACATACCTCAAAACCGCATATCGTGAGTACCATACACACATTAAAAATAATAAAAAATTGCGATCAAACCAAATATAAATATAATGCGAATCGTTACAAAAAAACACGAGTTACCAAGTGAAATGAACTTAGGAAAAAAACATGACACACGACGAGGTCAATTAACAGCAGACATTGAATAATGCGACCTACATAATGTTTCAGGAAAAACGGAGAACGCGTGGATTTATCTTCATTGTAAGCCTGTGGAGGTTGGAGGGACTGACGTCACTTTATGACTTCTGTTCTGTCCTCAATTACTGTTTTGTAATTTCCTACAGGTTGTTCCTTTGTTGTTTGGCATGACTTCGGTATAAATTGAGTAGACAATTTTAGCTGCATAATTTTACCATATTAATCACTGGGGTAGAGCAGTGATAGCTTAAGGTTGAAACTTGCCCTCTCAATCGGTAACTCCGAGGTTCAAACCCAGGCACGCACTACTGATTTATGTGCGTATTAGAAATTAATTATCACTGATATTCGATGAAGGTAAACATCGTGAGGAAACACACCGGACAGTTCTTAAAAAAAAAAGTTCTCGGAGGTGTGTGAAGTCCACCAATACGCACTTGGTCAACGCGGCGGACTATGGCCTAAAACTCCCTCATTCTGAGAGAAGACCCGTGCCCAGCAGTGGGACAATAATGGGTTGAACCCCCAATCACTGGGTTATTTTCGCAGTTTTGCCCGCTTCAGCTACGTATACCACGGTAGTAAGTATCCTATGTATTAATCTTGGTTATAATCTATGTGTGGGCGAAATTTCAGTGAAGTCCAAACGGTAGATGTAATAATGTATGGGTGCTTGTTACTCTAAAAACACACTAGGATTTTCTTCTGTATCGTGTGTACCCCTCACACACATAACATGAATACACAAACACCCAGACCCTGAACATGAATCTAAACTCATCATTCAGATAATCGGAATCGAACCCGGAACCCATTGCGTGTCAGATCGGTATGGTAACCGCTTCGCCACGCGGGTCGTTGAACACTTTCTCACAAAAACTACTACTTGAATTTCGCTGAAAATTGATGCACAGATAGTTTATGACCAAGATTACCTATAGAAGTAACAAACAAAGAGTATGGGAGGAGTATGCAGCCGTACTGCTTGTAAACGGAAGCGTCCCACGGAAGAAAAATAAAGAAATAAATAGAAAGAGAAATAAGAACTGAATCGTATCTGTTTTTCTTGCAATTGCGTGAGAAGAGAGAGATAGAGAAGGCATCAGTCTTTTCTTTATCTAACTGAAGTAGTAAACGAGCATGTAGCCCAGCTGATGGTAAGTGGTCACTGCCGCCCATGGACGTCTGTAATCAACTTCATACAGAACATGGGTTCCATCTGAAGTGAATCACAGATGCGTTGCTACTCCCGAGGACTATGAGGGTCGCCTCATATGAAAGTGTGCCGGCAACACACCCTTCTATCGAACGCAAGAACTGCTTCACGCTAGAAATAGGTGCGGCGGTGGTACTTCCCCGGTCGAACTACACTATTTCTACCACCTTCAAGAGTCTTCTCTCTTTATAAGCAAGGGACAGTTGGAAGCCTTGCTTCCCTGTTTTATGTAAAATTCCTAGTAGTCACAACCTTTTGAATAAGCTAAATACCATAAAAATAATCAGATATTAGTACGTTTACCCTCTCAGACTGGAAGTATTAAAACTATGTTCGTTCAAAGAGATCTAATTAAATAGCTCTTTGTTACGAATACTAACTCAATCCTGATTAATGAGAAATGCATTTGTTATGGAACGAAGATACCCAAGTCGATTAAACGTATCTACGGAGAAGAATTGTTTTACTTCTAGCCTTTTATTAAAGCTTAGCCTTTTAATAATGGTAGATTGGTTATATATTATATTATTATTTTTAGTATTATTTGTTATTGGTTATACTCTTCATATTTGTAGATAAAAAAGAGTAATAAATACCATATACATAATAATAAATACTAAAGATTTAGAGGCAACATAGCGCCACGCGTACACAAAGAATTTCTCTATTAACTTTAGCGGTACCACGGTAGAATGAAATTTAACAATACAGAGCAATAATAAGCATGTTATATTTAAAGCAATAATTTTGAGACCTAAATTATAATTAATTTGGTTACTTATAGAATACAGAATAGACCAACTCACTTATGATCACGTTTTTTATCTTATTGTGTCAGGTAAAGTGTGGTGAAGGAGAGTAATGTTTATCAAACGTATGTATGTGTGTCCATTCATTTTCACTAATTACAATAAAACGGCTTGAAGGATTCTAATATATAACATTCTAGTTGAGTAGTCAGCTTCGCCCACGTTAACAAAAATCGGTTGTCCCGTAGGAATAAGATATTTTCCCAAAATGAAAAGTAGCATATATATTAGTCCAGAGTATCAGCTAACTCCCTACCAAATTTTATGAAAATTGCTATAGCCGTTTACACGTGAAGAAGTAACAAACATACACACTCGCAAACTTTCGCCTTTACAATATTAGTATGATTATAGTAATCGACTCAGATTTTAAAGTGATATGCCTATATAATTTTCAAAAGACAAGCATTTATATGATAGAAAATTGTACCATGCAACAAAGAGATGGGTTTGACTTATACAAAACTCTTCTCCATTCATTGAAATAATAACTTGTTGTTAAAAATAATCTTTTAATATTATTTATATTGTAAGTAATCGGGATTTTTTAGATACGTTAAGGATGTTACTCAGTAATCGCATAATTTCACAATAATTTTAATAAATAAAACAAAATCAGACACATTCAGTAATAATTTTATTCCATTTATATCCGATTATAAATAATGACGTCTCAAATTCGTTGTAAAATATATTTTAATCGAATATTAATTACGTTTAAATTTATAGCCGCAAGCATAAAAGTATATTAACTATAATTTTTCGAACAAGTAACGAAATTATTTGTTTAAATCCATGACAGCCGAAATTTTAATAGCATAATATAATTACATTCATTAGTCGACTTCGTGGAATCAAAATATCGGAAACGGTATCAAATTTAATTAAAACATTTACGGGATTTATCCTATGCAACAATACCAGCCCCGTTCTATTGTTACTAATTCCGAACAACAGAAAGAAACAAATTTGCGAACAAAAATTGATGTGGGGTAGGCGCCCGTTCAACCCTTTGGACAATAAATCCAGAATTAATTAAATCGCCGACATCTTGGGATGACGAATCGATCTACGGTCGTTTGGTATAATGCTTCTGTTTTATGAACAGCGAATAACGAGGAAAGATTTTAATTCAGACGTCACATAATTTACTTAAATATAATCTAAAAATAAAAAATACACCTGTTGTTTGCCAACATAACGGCTGTCAACACGAATTATTAAAATTAGTTCAAGTATATTCCTATCACATAAATAATGAAACAATTGTTAAGCCTGTTACATAATTGTGATCCCATAAATCATGTATCCTTGCGTTCCACACGTGATCATGAAAATGACATGTGACATAAGTTAAGTTGTTGTGTGAAAATGCAGAGCCCAATATTTACCCGACAGTATCAGAAGGAGTATAATATTTTTGGAACATATGCATTATGTCAATTTATTTGCCATGCTGTGTAGCTTGAACGACTTGGAAGATTTAAACATTTATGATATCAATAGATTTGTCTTTATTGTGGAAAAAATATAATAATTGTGATGTTTTAACGAAGATTTAGTTTCCGAGATTAACAGAGAAAAAATAAATTAAAGTAAATTAAATTAAAAGTAAAATTAAATTAAATTAAAATTAAGTTAAATAAAAATTAAATTAACATTAACATTTAGATTTTAATACGATTCAAAAAATAATCGTAACATTAATTATTTCGTTTAACATTGTTATTCGAAGAACTTTTACGCATTCAATACGTAATTGAAAGTCCACTGCTGGACATAGGACTCTCCTAATTTGCGCCACTTCAAAAGGTCCTGAGCCATCTGAAACCAGCGGTTACCCACTTTCTTTTTCAGGTCATCAGTCCACCTGTTCGAGAGGCAGCCTACACTCCTTTTGCCCAGACGTGGTCTCCATTCAAGGACGTTTCTACCCCATCAGTTAGACAACTGATGGGGTAGACTACATCATTCGTAGGACAGACGTCCTACGAATGATGTGGTCTGCCCATTGCCACTTTAGCTGACTTACGACATGCAGTTTTTGAACTTTTATGCCAATATTTTGACCTTAACTTCTTTTAAATGCAATTAAAACATTATCTTATTACAATTAAAATATCTTTCATCGCTGATCGCTAATGACTTTGCATCAAAATAAGTCGAAACTCGAGCACGTTCCGAACAATTAGTCCGTTTTCACGAACTCGCCAATATAGCGTTTGTCAAAGTCAGCGCTGATTTAATTTGAAACCGACTCGTTACGGACCCACCCGTCAGCTATAGAATGCTAGGATGTCGTTATGAACTTTAGTTTCAACGAAAATTACTATTATTGTTGTATTAACAAATTTTCAGAACGCTTGGCATCGATAAAATGTGGATGGTACAAAAAATAAAATTTTTAACCGACGTCCCACACGAAAGAGGTTATCTATTCGTCACGTTTTTTTTTTTATATAGGATATGGTTTCCTCATTATAATCCAGCGAAATATGTTGACCGCCGACTTCGGAACCATGTACTAAGTACTGAGTATGTTCTAAAGTACCAAATGTTTTTTTGATATTTTTTATGTGTAATAGTAAAAAAATAGTTTAATTGAAATAATTAGTATTTTATTTAAAAGGTAGATTGTGAATAAAAAAACGACGAATGTTTAAATTATTTTTTACTAGTTTATGGCATCGAAGTCTTTTGCTATTTTTTTAACTTAAAAGATGACAATTCCGATTTTAATTACAATAGCGTAACATAAAATATGTAATAAACATATTTTTGTTGGAATTAGTATTCCTTAATGAAATATCTGACCAACTAACTCACCAATAAACTGACCAATAGTTATTTAACTAAATGTAATCCATTTATATGATAGTATAAAGTAAAAAAAAGTGTTGATTTAGTACATAGCTTTGGACCTGGCTCAAAAAAAAATATTTTGATGGATCATGACGTTAACCGATCTGACTGAATGTCTACTTTCAACAAAATTGATGTTGATTTATTAGGCATGTTAAGATTTCGTGGAGATATCGGTGAAAATAAATACATAGGAAAAATGTAAAATGTTAGGTATAATTTATTTCTTAAGACTGTAACAAATGATTAATATTCCAAAGCGAGAACAAAGCGAAGCAAAAAAAGGAAAATATTATAGAAAAGAGCATCGAAACTAGAAGGAAATATTGAACAGCTACGTGCCACGTCCAACTGTAACCTAAATCTGGTGCACCTACCTCTGACCCTGGATCCAAGAACTTTGAATCTTAAGAACAGGTACAAAGGGTTCCACAATATGCCATCGTGGCGCAACTGAAGCAAATTGACCGAGCGGGTCTGCGTCGCGCTGATAATAAAATACGTACACTCGACTCTTGGTACAAACACCAGTAAAGAGCGTATTATAATCATTTACATGTAAATGTTGTTTCCTCCCTGTTTTTTGCAGGAAAAGGTCGAGTTTCTCCAAATTACTGATGACACTCGTTACGCAATGGTGTTCAGATTTTCTGAAAGCTTGGACTGTGTTGGCGGATTTAATATGCAAATTTTAAATCAGCTTCCGCTTACTTGCGTAAATTATCTGAAGAAAGCCCATCCTATTTGTTTTTATGGAATACATTTGTGAACAAGACGACTGTTAAAATACTTGTGAAGATTTTACGAAAAACTGTGAAGGTGTATTCATTATCAACAATTTTGGTGACGGTTATGTAGACCAGAAATAAAATGATCGCTTATTATTCTGCAACATTTTATTTTGTATCATAAATTTTATAAATTCTGCATTGCATCACGTGTAGTTAAGGTCGTATAGTACGGAACATGCCACTTTCAAAATTTTCATTAAGAACTTGTAAAAACAGATTTAGTTTTTCAAAATCGTCTCTGTCATAACTCACGGTGTTTCATTATTCTCATAGTTTTAAGTTGCTCTAGCTCATTACTTGGACTCATCTTTGTGTATTTCGAAATATAAATAAAAGCCGCGGAATATTGGTTACATATGACGTCGCCTCCTTTCTTCGGTCTTCTTTATCGAAATATTTCTTTGAGTAACGAGCTTCCTGACATATCTTCCTTTAGTTTGGTACTATTGTCGAGTCTTTGA
This sequence comes from Spicauda simplicius, assembly GCA_949699795.1. Lineage (NCBI taxonomy): Eukaryota > Metazoa > Arthropoda > Insecta > Lepidoptera > Hesperiidae > Spicauda > Spicauda simplicius. The sequence goes on along the minus strand of OX453075.1, from coordinate 3,150,285 downwards.
TCGGTTCCAGCCTTTCTTAAGCTTCTTTAGTACAACCAAGAAATCTTGTTATTTGATATCATATCTGCTATTTCAGCTTCGTTTGTTAAAAATAATATGTTTTAGACATTACTTGACTTTTCGAACTATTTTATTTGTTATTGTTTTTGTTGCTATTATGATATATTTATTTATATCATTCCTACCTTCAAATTGCAAGAAAAAATAATTCTCAAATCCAGTTTCGAAATTTCCAACGATTTTAGTACGTCTTGAATTTTTGCAATTAACTTGAACTCTTGTAATTGAGAAAGTCGAACCTATTCGGAGTTGAAAATTGAAATTTTCTTTCTAACTCCAATACTCGGGTAACAGTTGTAAGTACAAACTTTAGAGATGGATCAACTTCCAAATAATAAGTAAGGGAGTATATTCTTGGAGCACGGAAGTTTACAACCGAGGAGGGGATCGTAAAACAAAGTTACATAGCTAAGTTTGTGTAAGAGCTATGAAAATTTTATTTCCACCTGCAAGTTAAGATAACTTACGTTTTCGCGAGGTGTCATTGCAACATTCAAGCTTTTGAGACATTAAGGATTGTGCACTCCAGTACTTTAATGTTCTGCAGTTAAATTATCGTCTATGTCAGTCTTTGGATGATTTTAAGTGTATATCTTTATAATATTTTACTTGCGATTACACTGTATGTCTACTATAAGTTTTAGTACACAAATGTATTTGTTAAATTTTCTTTGATACATTATATACATGGCTGTGTGGTGTCGGCCTTTTAGAATAGCACCACTCCCTCTCTTCCCGTGGATGTCGTACGAGGCGACTAAGGGATAAAACATCCAGGAGATGGGCAGCAGCATCTCCTGTGAAATTCCAACATTTACTGCGGTCACCAACACGCTTGCCAGGCGCGGTGACTACTGGCAAAACCCCCTTATGACAGGTGCAGAAAAGCCACGGCCCCCAGTCCCCGGCGGCCCCGCTATTCCGGGCTATGGTAGCGGCCAAGGTAACGGCGGGGCAGGGGGTGCTAAGAATCTCCGGAAGAGATCCGGCTACCACAACCGACGACTTCTGCACCTGGCAACATACAAAACCAGGACACTGAGGACCGACGAGAAGATACAGGAGCTGGAAGAAGAAATAGACAAGTTAAACTGGAGTGTTTTGGGATTGTCTGAAGTCCGAAGACAGGGGGAGGACACGATAATCCTCAAATCTGGAAACTTGCTCTATCACCGGGAGGGCGATCACCTGTCCCAGGGTGGTGTCGGGTTCCTCGTCCACAAATCCCTCGTGAACAACGTTGTAACAGTCGACAGTGTGTCGTCAAGGGTAGCGTACCTTATACTCAGAATATCTAAACGGTATTCGCTGAAGGTCATACAGGTATATGCGCCGACTTCGACACACCCAGACGATGAGGTTGAGGTTATGTATGAGGACATAAGTAGAGCCATACATACCTCAAAAACCCATTTTACCGTTGTCATGGGGGATTTTAATGCAAGACTAGGCGTGCGAAATGGTGACGAACGGAGGGTGGGGCCCTTTGGAATTGGACAACGGAACCACCGAGGTCACTTGCTTGCCAACTTCTTGGAGAGGGAAGACTTCTTTATGATGAACTCTTTCTTCAAGAAGAAGGCACAGCGAAAGTGGACTTGGATAAGTCCTGATGGTTCCACTAAGAACGAGATAGACTTCATTTTGGCAGACAAACGGCACATATTTAATGATGTCTCTGTGATCAACAGGGTGAAAACCGGAAGTGATCACCGGATGGTAAGAGGCACATTAAATATCAATGTAAAGCTGGAACGGTCACGCCTGATGAAGTCTACGCTCCGACCAACACCTGTCCAAATCCAGGGCTCCGAAGAGTTCCAGCTACAGCTCCGAAACCGTTTCGCGTGTCTCGATTCTTGCGTTTCTGTGGACGAAATTAACACCAAGGTAGTAACAACTGTCCACGACGTGGGGTCTAAGTATTTTAAGACCCACTCCAGTGGTGGCTCTCAGGTTCTCTCAGAGCATACGGTCTTATGAGGGAGAGGCGAGAACTATGTGTGCAGTCTCCAACCTCAATGTCGAGATACAGACTGCTCAATAAACAGATCTCTCAGAGTAGGCGACGCGATTGGCGTGCTCACAACACCCGACGCGTAAAAGACGCTATTGAGCGAAACCGGGGCTCAAGAGTGTTCGCCAGGGATCTGTGCATTGGGCAGAGCCTGCTGACGAGGTTGAAGACCGAATCGGGCACCGTAGTTTCGTCTCAGCCCGATGTTCTGAGAGAAATTGAGAAATACTACGGACAGTTGTATGCTTCCGCACGAGCTCCCGCCCGTAACAAGGCGGACGACAAACGTGCCAAACTGACCCGACACTATACCGAGGACCTCCCGGACGTCAGCCTGTACGAGATTAGAGAGGCTCTCAAACAGCTGAAAAACCACAAGGCACCGGGGGATGACGGAATCACAACAGAGCTGCTAAAAGCTGGCGGTAAACCCGTACTAGTGGCGCTCCAAAAGTTGTTCGATTCCGTCATTACTAGCGGGACAACCCCGGAAGCGTGGAGCAGAAGCGTAGTGGTGCTGTTCTTCAAAAAGGGCGATAAAACCCTCCTGAAGAACTACAGGCCCATTGCGCTTCTGAGCCACGTGTATAAGTTGTTTTCGAGAGTCCTCACTAACCGTATTGCACGCAGGCTTGACGACTTCCAGCCTCCCGAACAAGCCGGATTCCGAAAAGGCTACAGCACCATGGACCACATACACACGCTTCGGCAGATTATACAGAAGACCGAGGAGTATAATCTGCCGTTATGTGTTGCTTATGTGGACTATGAGAAAGCCTTCGATTCTATCGAGCACTGGGCGGTGCTGGAGTCCCTTCAGCGATGCCAGATCGACTATAGGTACATCGAGGTGTTGAAGTGTGTATACACAGCCGCCACCATGTCAGTCCGAGTACATGACCAAAGCACGAACCCCATCCACTTGCAGCGGGGAGTCAGGCAAGGCGATGTCATATCGCCGAAACTGTTCACCGCTGCGTTGGAAGATGTGTTCAAGCTGATGGAGTGGAAAGGTCTTGGCATCAACATCAATGGCGAACACGTCACACACCTTCGATTTGCCGACGATATAGTCATCTTGGCAGGTTCGCTGACGGACCTCAGCACAATGCTAGGCGACCTCAACAGTGCCTCACAACGGGTGGGTCTTAAGATGAACATGGACAAGACGAAAATCATGTCTAATGTCCATGTCACACCCGTACCGGTAGTTGTTGACGGCACTCCTCTCGAAGTTGTCGACGAGTACATTTACCTGGGACAAACGATCCGGATGGGTAAGTCCAACTTTGAGAGGGAGGTCACTCGAAGAATCCAACTCGGCTGGGCTGCGTTCGGGAAATTTCGTAGTATCTTTTCGTCCACAATTCCTCAGTGCCTGAAGTCGAAATTGTTCGAGCAATGTGTGTTGCCAGTGATGACTTATGGCGCCGAAACGTGGTCCTTCACTAAAGGCCTCATTCGAAGGCTCAGAGTCGCTCAGCGTGCTATGGAGAGGGCTATGCTCGGAATTTCGCTACGAGACATGATTCGTAACGATGAAATCCGTAGACGAACGAAGGTTACCGACATAGCTCTCAAAATCAGCAAGCTGAAGTGGCAGTGGGCCGGCCATATCGCTCGAAGGACGGATAACCGATGGGGACGAAAGGTCCTCGAGTGGCGACCACGTTTAGGCAAAAGGAGTACAGGTCGCCCCCCTACCAGGTGGACCGATGACCTGAAGAAGACAGCGGGAAACCGTTGGATTCAGAGGGCACAGGACCGGTTGGAGTGGCGCCATTTAGGGGAGGCCTATGTCCAGCAGTGGACATCAAAGGGCTGATGGATGGATGGATGGGATACATGATACATGATATGCTTGACAATGTGTCGTTAATGCTTTGAGGGTTAAAACCTTTCAAATGTTTTTGAATACGACGACTAAGCAAATACTGCAAACGCGTCCACTGTGAAAATGATTGGATTTCTGGAAATAACAGATAAACTGGAACAATGGTACCAATAATCCAAATAATCATCCACAATAACACATAGAAAATTGTACTGAGTTCTTGCATAATATATGGTGAAATTGTAAACGTTTTATTAATACTACAAAAGTGAAAATTAGTTAGGACGTATGTGTATTTATTGATCATTCATACAAAAACCACTGATCGTGTTACCCTGAAATTTGGCACACGAATAGTTTTTGACCTAGATTAAGATATGGAATACTCATTATCATGGTAAACGAGATCAAAGCAAGCAAAACCGCGGGAATAAGTTAGTAGTTTATAATAAGAGGTATTGAATTTATGCCAGCTGAGATCCTGACATACACCGTCCCTGTATTCCGGGATCAGAATAGAGCTACAGCATCCCCTGCCTATTGTAAGAGGCGACTAAAAGGGGCTTCCGGGGTTGCGGGCGGCTAGACTGGGAGCTCGAAACGTTCGGTCAGGCGATCCCAGGAAGGACGGCGGTACGTGTGGTCGCATGCCGCCGTAAAGACTAGACAAGGCGGTGGGCCCAGCCGCCTATCTGGGTGGAGCCCGATGGGACAACGCGGTCAGAGGATTCCAGTTGCGTTCCTTTGGAGATCGCGGAGTCCTCTTTGTAGCGCCGAGGACGGCCATCGGGGGGTTTTAGTGCGGTAAAAACCCCACATAACCCTGCGTCGCTCCCACGGCGTCGGGTACCTTTTGAAGGTTTCCCCATCGAGAACAAAAAAAAGATCCTGACACCCAGTTAATCAAGAACATGATTCGCTTAAACAGTAACGGTAACATGACAAAAAATCCTCCACACAATTAACGTTGCGCAAGTTTCTAACCGAAGTATTAGCTTTACATGCCGATTCGTAAGTAATGGATACCGTTACACCTTACATCATTAATCTTGGCCGAGCGGGGCAAAGTGCGTTCGGGACCCCTCAGGGTTGCCAACGTTTTTCGGATGATTATGCTGTTTCTCCAAAGCTATAGTAAAAGAAATGATGTTTAAAGTATTTATTCAAAGCTATTGTAAAATACATTAATCTGTTAAAGAGTGCCAAAAAACGATAACAATATTTAGGTTACTTAGGAAGGATCCTATCATGAGAATATGAAAGTCTTAGTCGAATGAAAAGAATTCCGAATTTACCCAAAATATTTTGATAAAAAAGACAAATAAAAATGTACATAAACTGTTCGATACACTAAAGTGTAAATGTTTAATTTTCGTCTTTATTTTACTGGTTAAAGTATTTACGTATAAGGTAATGCTAATATTTACTTGCATCCATAAAAATAGTACACTTCGCCTTGAATAGAACTAAAATATCGTTCTTGCTGCTTTCGCTAATACTACTTTGATACAAATTTTAAAAATAATATCTTATCTCAATTTTTTAGGACTATATCATCCTTCATAGTTCAATTGGCAACCCTACTGTCAGACCCTATTAAACTTGCTTCGGCGGTAACACGAAAAACGCGAACTTTATCTTGCCGAACCTTTACATATAAAACGCAACCGCGCCATTAATCAATGAATGTCCAGTACAGTAGTTTAATATCTTGTATACCTACTGTAGGGGCTGGGCATTACTGATTCAATTTACAATAGGCGGTTCAGATAATCTTTAATCGAAGGTCAAAGAACGCTGAAGAAAGAACAAACGCTTGGTAATTGAGCGAAAAGTAGCCAAAAAAATTAGGAATATTTATAAAGCCAGTTGGAGATTCAACAAAAATGGCAAGCTAGAAGAGATTGAAGTCGAAATTATTCGAGCAATGTGTGTTGCCAGTGATGACCTACGGCCGAAACGTGGTCCTTCACTGTAGGCCTCACTCGGAGGCTCAGGGTCGCTCAGCGTGCTATGGAGAGGGTTATGATAAGCTTGCCGACATAGCTCTCAAAATTAGCAGGCTGAAGTGGCAATGGGCCAGCCACGTCGCTCGTAGGACCGATAACCGATGGGGAAGAAAGGTCCTCGAGTGGGGACCACGTTAAGGCAAAAGGAGAACAGGTCGCCCCCCTAACAGATGGATCGATGACCTGAAGAAGACAGCGGAAAACCGTTGGATTCAGAGGGCACAGGACCTGTTGGAGTGGCTCCATTTAGGGAAGGCCTATGTTCAGCAGTGGTCATCAAAAGGCTGATGGATGTATGGATGGAGAAGAGATTACGGCCAAATTTAATATAAAGACATAGGTAGTCTTGCAGACTGGCTTCACCGTAAATGAAGAATAGTGACCCAATAGTTATATAACATTTAAAATAATTTAAATATTGAAACGTGTTTAAGTAAGCCAATTCAGCGCTAGAAAGGATTGGCTTCTTAGCGGAACAGAGGTGAAGACGCACATTGTTTAGCTATGAAAATTCTATTGCTAGTTGTTTTCATTATTTACTAAAAAAAAATGATATATAATACATTTACCCCATGTGTAAATTTGATAACTAACATTTTTTTAGGAATTTTAGTCATCACTCTTATAACTAAACAAGCTGAATCCAGCAGCTTCGCCCGCGTTAATAAAATCGATGTATCGATCGTCCCGTGGGAATAAAATATTTTCCCACAGTAAAAAGTAGCCTATATGTTAATCCAGAGTGTCAGCTAAGTCCCTACCAAATTTTATGAAAACCGCTCCAGCCGTTTAGTCGTGAAGAAGTAACAAACATACACACTCACAAACTTTCGCTTTTATAATATTAGTATGAATACGATAATTCCGGACGTTATTTTAAAATAATATCAATAAATCTTCAGTTTATGGTCTTTACTTTTTCCTTTTCTAAAAGAAATATTATCTAAATTAAGTAAATTCCCAATCCGCGTCCAAGTTCGACTAAAATTAGTCTTCATGTCGGCGGTTGGGTCCTGCTCTGAATTCCAATAGGTCCCAGATTACAAGTCCCAATGTACGTGACTGCTAAGTCATACGACAAATGATCCGTAACTGCTCGCATAATATATTGTTAATAGAAAGTCGAGACAGATGGACCTTAGTAATGTCATTGTCAATGTACTACACTATTCACACGTCGATATAATTAAGTCACTCTTTGTGGTTTGACTGCGTTGATTTTATCATCATCTCGCTTTTAAAATCCGGCCCGCGTGGTGCAGTGGCTACCATACCGGTCTGACACGCAGTGAGTCCCGGGTTCGATTCCCGGCCAGACATGTATCTGAATGTTGAGTTTAGATTCTTGTTCTGGGTCTGGGTGTTTGTGTATACGTCTTTGTGTGTGTTCATGGCACCCACGACACAGGAAAAAATCCTACTGTGGGGCTATGAGTATAGAAAGCGTTATAAGTTTTTTTTTTAAATCATAGTAAAATACGTGACATATTGTTTTATCTTCCTAATTGCAGTTCTACGTTATGCTGCATTCTGGTTTGATTATTATGGTAGTATAAAAATCTTAAAATTATGTTCTTTGCTTTTTTACCTAAAGAAAATGTAGCTCGAAATAAATACTTCAGAATTTGTGTTTGTGTTTGTATTTGTGTTATGTGTCTGTTACGTTTCCTAAAAACTAATATTGTTTTCGCTCATACATTTCAAGCTACGCTGTACGCTTGCGTTTTATTTTTGGCTATAACTTACAATGGACTTTGAAATAAGGAGCAAAAATACACTTACATCAGTCAATACGTAAAAGTGACTCATTGTGGTTTGACTGTGTTGGTATTATCATCATTCCTCTTTTAAATTCAAATAAAAAATACCACTTTTTTAACCGACTTCCAAAAAGGAGGAGGTTATCAATTCGTCTGTATTTTTATTTTTTTTTTTTTTTTTTTTTTTATATTTGTTACCTCATTTCTCCGGACTGGGTGAACCGATTTAGATGATTTTTTTTTTATTTGAAAGGTAGTGCGTGTCATAGGGTCCCATTTTTTTTTAGTATTTTTTTGACTAGGGCATCCATAAGAAAAACGCATAAGTCTTAAATTTGCATTTTCAATGTACGCGATAAATGTATGAATAACTCAATATCCCGCCAACCGATTTTGATGATTCTTTTTTTATTAGAAAGGATGTACTCCAGGGGTAGTCTGATAAGAGTTTGATAAGGTTCTAATCATAGGATCTTCAACTTTTTGGAGCAAAATAATAAAATTAGTGATAGTCGGCCGAACCTTAGCTGGAGAAGTCCAATTGAGTAAAATATAGAATAAAATTACTATGTAGGTATTTACTATGAAAAATTTGACCTTCAACTCTTCAATCCTGATGATGCAGGGGTACTGCTAGCCTGAACTATAAAAGTTGGTCGTTTGATGTTTGCGAATATATAATGAAATTGTTAAGCAAATTCATGGGACAAAAATTTGACCTTCAACTCCTCAACCCTGATGATGCAGGGGTACTTAAAGCCAAAACCATAGGAATAAGCCATTTGGTGCTTACGTATATGTTATAAGATTACTGAGCAAAAACATAAGATGAAAAATTTGACCTTCAACTCCTCAACCCTGATGATGGAGGGGTACTTTAATCCTAAACCATAGAAGTTGGCAATTTGGTGCTTACGGTTATGTAAAGAAAATACTAAGCAAAAATATAAAATCAAAAATTTGACCTTCAACTCCTCAACCCTGATGATGAAGGGGTACTTCAATCCTAAACCATAGGAGTTGGCAATTTGGTGCTTACGGTTATGTAAAAATAATACTAAGCAGAGGCACAAAATTAAAATTTTGACCTTCAACTCCTCGACCCTGATGATGAAGGGGTACTTCAATTCTAAACCATAGGAGTTGGCAATTTGGTGCTTACGGGTATGTAAAAATAATACCAAACAGAGGCACAAAATTAAAATTTTGACCTTCAACTCCTAAACCCTGATGATGCAGGGTACTGCAAGCCTGAGCCTATGGCTCAGGCTTGCAGTACAGTGTACAGTCGGTGTACAGTCGGTGCTCATATAGGACGTAGTTACCGTCGTCCAGCGAAATATGTCGAGCACCGACTTCAGGACTATGTACTAAGTACTGAGTATGTTCTAGACCAAAATATATTTAAATTATTTTTTACTTTTTTGTGACATGGAAGTCGGTAGATATTTTTTGTTAAAAAGTTTTTATTGTTACTTCTAAAACTAGTATTTAACTAGTATTTAGGAGATTAAACTTAGTTACTTTGAAAATGGTGTAGCCATTTTCAAAGTAACTAAGTTTTATCTCCATTTATACTTTCCTCTTTGAGACGCACTGCTGGACATAGGCCACACCACACCGTAGCAAGTAATCTAATAAACAATTATTCTTTTGGAATAGCTTTTGTGTTTTTGTATAGCAACTATACAGTAATATGTCCAATGATATTTATGGAAGCCAGGCAAAGTATTTCTAAACAAGCCATTCCAGAACCGCTAGAAAAATCGACCAAGAACCAATTATGTCATCCAACTATATTATTTCCGGGCAATTTGTTTTTCCGGATCGTTACGCACTTCGTAATTACGGTTCCGTAATAAAATTCCCGATGTGATTTGAGTGTTCAATATTGCGAGTTATTCCAATTTAATTTGCACTTACAAAGAAACAAGTTCAATTATTTACATCGGGGCAATGGTTCAATTTATGAATCGAATTATTTAATTGAAGTCCCGTGAAATATTGTACTGTTTAAGACTTGCATGAAATAAATTATATTTTATTGGTACAGTCGCCGATAAATAACTGAGAGTTATTTTGTTAATTCTAATTTAATGGCACATTTGTTGAATATATTCTGGCAATTTAATAAAAAGGACTGGGTTTTTGTTCAATCAGAATTCCAAGTATTCCAACATCGTATAAGAGACATCCATTAATTTCGTGACGTATTTAATGATTAAGAGATTTAGTCATATATTACTAAATTTCAAGGAAGGAAGCTCTTTAAAATACCACTTATTTTTAACAAGAAATTTGTAAGACTTTTTATAAAAAAAACTTACACATTTTTCCCCTAAATCAATGAAATTTCCATATTTTCAAAAATAATACGAATGTTGAGGCATAAACGGGATTAAGACAAATCTTACTACATCTGAGCAAAGGCATTGGGATTGAGGCTCACCTACTAAGGCTTTTTTAAACTATTGAAGTAGCAAACATAAGTGGCTACTGCCGCCCATCCGTAATCGATTTCAAACAGAAATATATAACTCTATCTGAAAACAATCATAGTGGCGTTGCTACTTCGGAGGATTCAAATTTATGTCCCATATAAAAGTGAGCGAGCTCCGTTACTCAACAAATTGTCAGTCAATCAGTGCTAGACTAAATAAACTCTCTTTATCAATAAATATTATAATAATAACAAAATTGTTTACAAAACAAATATTCGACAGCTAACAAAACTTACACTATTGTAATTTATCTTATTGACTTAACAACTTTCCGTTAAACTTGTAATACTTTAAGTAGTTGTGATACAAGATTTCAAAGCAAATAAATTACAAGCTAAGACAGTCAGATGTAACATGAAAAATTGAAGGCCCATTAATTTTAAACAAGAAGACCGCTTAGTTACAACGGTAAACAACTAACTACAGTCCTACTTAAGAACAAGATTTGTACAATCTCGCTGATAAGTTTTAGTTTAGGATTTATTTATATTGAACGCGAGAAGCGAATAACGATACTGAGCCACACAACAGTTGAAACGGTAAGTCTTAGTTAACATAGGTATTTCTAGCCTATAACAGTTTTCCTATAACTGTTTGTTCAAAGAAAAATCCATAAATAGATATAACTTTACAAGCATACACACATATTTATTGTACTGTTTTTACATATTTCTTTATAAAGACCTAAAAATTGTCGTATGCAAAGTGCAAACACTCCACATTAATATTCACCAAGCCATAGGCCTAATTAAACAACTCCCTAGTTTTGCTTTTAAAAATCCAACTTACTAACAACCTATTGTTTTCACACCTACCCTCTTCATCACCTACGTCAGTTGACCCATGATTTTTTTTGTTATTTTGTATATGTAATTTTCTCTGTGAGTGATTTTTGTAATTTTGAGAAAATAAATGTCTTAACCGTAACAGTTTTCCAGCTCACTTTAATTTCACCATCTTGCTTAAAGAATAAAATTATGACTAAGGGGCGGCAGTGACAGCTTACCATTACGTAGCCAGTTTACTTGTTTGCTACTTCACAGATAGGATAGAGATAGGAATCAAAAAACACGCTTTCTACACTCATAGTCCCACACTAGGATTTTTCTCCTGTGTCGTGGGTACCATGGACACACAAAGACGAATACACAAACACCCAGACCCAGAACAGGAGGAACAGGAAATTCATCATTCGGATACCTGTCTGGCCGGGAATCGAACCCGGAACCATTGCGCGACAGATCGGTATGGTAACCGCTGCGCCACGCGGGTCGTAGATAGATAGGATAGAAATAGAAATCGGATAGAGATAGGATCAAAATTCAAACATTTTCTTATGTACAACTTTTTTCATTCTATTAAGCAACATAATCCCGACGTAGATGCCCACGGTAAAAAATAAAACAGTGTTAATAAAACAATTTGTGAAGCAATATACTCGTATTCATTAAAAAGTCATACAAAAATTACTGCATTGTCATAACAATGTAAAAGTATAATAACTTTAGAACGCTTCATACATCCCAAACTCAGTTCAGACGTTGAAAGATGATTCAAAAGAACCGCGGGAGAAAAATGACGCTCAAACTCATATTGTTATGCTAATGCAATGTCGCGGGGAATGAGCTCACATGCTAAATCTTTCTGCGAGGTCATTAACCGTCGTAACTGTCTTCACGTTATTAGGAAATAAAATAAGGGAAAAAAGAGAAAAGTTAAGATGTTGGACCTATTTTCGAAAACCTATCACTGACTTTAATAACGAAGAAAGATCACAAGAAGAAAATGAAGCAGTTTTCGGGTCTCTGCGTAAAGCTGCAGCTTAAGGCTCACTTTAATTTGAGACGAGTTAGTACTCGAGAGTGAGTACTGTGATTGTCTTCAGATAGAAACCCTATTCTATAAGATATTGCTTACAAATATCGTAAAGCCCCTTTTCAGCCCGTAGGAGCCAGAATCCGTCAGTTGAAGGCCCAATAGGCCAAAGCGAACTGCTGGTGTTGTTTAGTGGGTAGGCACGTAGGTCTTTCGTGAGTCCCACATAACCAATGCGGACGGCCGTACCGGTATGCATGAGCATTCACCACCTCCCCTATGGATACCTTCCCATTTCCAATGTCTGGGCGCAAAAAAAAGAAACAAATATCGATGGCGCAACGTAAGTCTCCCTAATGATAAGCTACTGCTGCCTATATACATCTGTAAGCAGCTTCGTACAGATCAGATGGGCTGCTACTGCCAAGAGCTATAGTTCACTCAAAAGCCGGCAAAATAGATCAATTCTACGATAACATTAATCTAAAATCATATAAAAGATTTGTGCCCATTCACAATTGAATTAGCCAAAACTGGAAAGTGCGTTCACGTATACCGTTTAAGCTGAAAGTATCATAACGGGCCCATCCGTCATCGTGACGACGCCGAACCTGAAAGAAATCTTGTCACCACTTAAGTAACAACCTGTAGGGCGCCATTACTGGTCGAACATTTGGTTACAGTTTTACTGTGACTTTTTATGTTAAATGGGATGCGAGAAACTTTATTTTTGCCGTTATTGCCGCGGCTTCACCCGCATTCGTCGCATTTACTGTGGTAATGAGTATTCTATCGCTTGTTCAAGGTCATAAACTATCCGCATTGGTCGTGTCTTCTGTGGTAATGAGTATGCTATGTCTTGTTCTAGGTCATAAACCATCTTTGAGCCAAATTTCAACTATAATCAGTACTTTTTGGATGAAAAAGTAACAAACACAAATCAAACCTTTTTTTTTACCTGACTGAAGTAGCAAACGAGCATGCAGTCCACTTAGTCGACCCGCGTGGCGACGCGGTTAGCTTACCGTACCGGTCTGACGCGCAATGGGTCCCGGGTTCGATTCGAATCGGGAATCGAACCCGGGACACGAATCTAAACTCATCATTCAAATACCTATTTGAATGATGAGTTTAGATTCGTGTTCTGGGTCTGGGTGTTTGTGTATTCGTCTTGTGTGTGTCCATGTTACCCACGGCACAGGAGAAAATCCTACTCCCACAGTAGGATTTTCTATCTACTTATCTTTCTATTCCCTATGAGTGTAGAAAGCGTGTTTTTTTTTTTGATGGTAAGTGGTGACTGCCGCCTATGGACATCTGTAAGTAACTTCATACAGAACATGGGTTCCATCTGAAGTCAAACACAGATGCGTTGCGTCTCCCGAGGACGATGGTCGCCTAATGTGAAAGTATGCCGGCAACCACACCCTTCCATCGAAACGCAATGAATGCTACACGTTAGAATAATTTATATAATTATTCGTATATATCCTATTCGAATTTCCTCACATTTTTAATAAGAAACAAGATATGATATGTATATATAGTAATTGCAGGAATATTAATACGTGAAACAAAAACTTGTAATTCGTTTTTAAGATACTTGCCGCAAACAGAGGAGCAATAAATTACGCACGGTTAAAGTCGATGTAGAGAAGGATTACGCGATGCAAATGTTTTATCAAATAATGTATAAAACATACATAAAATCCACTAAAAAGACATTACACAAGCTACCTTGCATTTGACTCAAACACATACATAATAAACTAAATAAAACATTCAATGTCTTACTATGAAAACACGTAACGTCAAAAATGTCAGATGTCTTTCTCAAAAACCTCTTTTTACCTTACCTTTTGAACGCACCCGCGTTCAAAATAACTTGAAAATTATTATAATTCGTTTGAATTTGAGGAATATTCGTGTTACTTTAGACAATAAGAAGTTTAGTTGTTTTATTTAAATTACGGTCGAATTAATTATTTTAAACAAAAGATATTTAAGAAGGTACCTACATATAATACGCAGGTAAGGTAGGGAAATATTTATTCAAATACAAAATTTCATTTTCAACAAAGGATTCAATCATTCTCGTCCTTATTCAAGTATGAGTCTCAAAACGCGATTCAAGCTATAATTTAACATCTTATTTCGCCACAAACAAGAGAACGATAAGCCATACTTTTATTATATTAAAAAATTATAACATTATTTTACCTAGTAACATTTTTTATAATACTGGTAATTAAAATTTGTTGTCCAATTCTCATATCCAACAATCGGCTCCTACCGCCTATATGCATCTGTAATCTACTTTTAAGGAGTACAGCACTGCAGTGCAGTTGATCTACGGATGCGATGCTACCCCTAAATAATAAATTGGAACACCTCAGATAAGTATAGCTTTTTTTACCACATCCTTCAAAGCAAATCATAAGTGTATAACCTTCATTTTCTTACCAACCCTTGACTATTAATACAGATTAATAAAATCAAGATCGAAATCGCGAACAAAAATTACTTGTTCAACTTAAAAAACTGCCGGACATTACTGTCTATGTAATATTAATAAAAAAAGTTCGAACTTACAACTGCGGTCACGAAAATCTATCTATCTCTTAGTTTCTTCTTACAACATCCACTTTATGTAGAAGTGGTACTGTTTAAGACAGCCATTCCACTTCACACATTACATGAAGTTTCTAATCACCTTTCCAAATCGCTTATCGTGACACAATTGCGATCAAACAGGTCCCATAGCCACGCTTTGTGTGTCATCCACTTGTGAAAGCCTTTGAGAAATAGTTTCAGTATATCCTTCACGTCCTTCGCAGTGCCTACGCGGAGGTCAAAGGCGAAAATTAAATTGTAACACGAAAATGGAATGTTTTGGTCATCGTTTGCGAAATGGTTTTTGTCTGACCATGCCAAGGTTTTCTGAGATTTGACTGTACTGATAAGAATATCAGTACATTCAAGTAAAACACTGTCTGGGGATATGGAAGAAAAAGATTGTTGGATATTTTTCAGAGTTCGAACTGAAAATTATGAAATTATAAACACTAAATTCGAAGTTTTTGATATAACTTGCTTATTATTGACAGTTAAAATTCAGATATTAGGACTAACAGTTATTTAACGGAGTGTTATATAATAGGTATATGTATTTATGTACCATTTAACTTGTATCAATTGTCACTAGTATATTCGGAATCCAACTGTTATTTTGATTTAAGTAACTTGCTATAATGATACAAATATTACATATTTGCATGATTAGCAGTAGCGAAGTTTGCTCTTGGACGAGTTTTTTAAATATGACTTAACTTGGTGCTTTCCTGATATGGCCGGTCAGGGCCTTCCAAAGCAGTACCGCTTGAACGGTGAATGAAAAATGAAAGAGTCCGCTAGTATGCAGTGGAATATTTGGTCTTAGGTTAAAATCACCTCCAAATCAGATTACAGTCGAATAACCGAACGATTAAGTCGAAACGCTTCAGATATCTGTCCATTACCTACAAATTAGAACAATGCAGTGCTTAACCTTGCTGTCAAAAGGCAGAAATAGATGTAGTGTTGTTGGTTCTGGAGTCATCACAAATAATTCTAGCACCTATACTTGATTACAACGAAAATAATAAAAACCATACAAACAGCATCTCCAAATCTCAGCTCACGGTAACATACCTGAAACAAGTAAAGAAAAAATCATAACAAATTTTAGTAACAATTACTTTCAACATTGTTGTTTAGTAAAAGACTTAAACATATTTGTAATCTTTGCGAAATTCACATAACCTAAGCATACAACAAGAAAACATAGCTTAAACAAGTAAAGGAAATATTAAAGCATTTTAGTAACATTACGCTTTAAAAATAGTTATTTGGTAAATGACTTATATTTTTAATCCTTATGAACTTTAACCTAAGCTTACCATAAAGGCGTGCTTAAAACCGTTTCTACATGACTTTTTTCACCTGCAAATTGGAGCGACTATAAAATTTAAAACAGCTTCTGGATAAGCTGAAGTAGTACCATAAAATTTTAAAACCTATTCGCAGAATTTACGCTAAAATCCCGTAGCCACCTTTTTATTTGGAGTTTTTCCCCTCAGTGCAGTTATAATTAAGATGTGTTTTAATGACTATCATGTTTAACTGGGTTTCGTTCTTTAATGTACTGGGTCAATATGGCTTATTTAAATGTTTAATGTTAACCCAATTTCGGTTACTGACCAAATGCACTTATGTTAAACGTTTGGAAATAATTTTATATGAATGCTGCCTCTTGCTATGTTTTTTTTACTTTATAACAGCAGAGAGTGAAAAAAAAATGTGTGCGTGTAGTAGCGTACACTCGTAAGAAGTGAAACTTCTTTATGACGTTATTTTTCAAAAAATAATTTACTATATGCAACTTTACAGAAATTGGATAAATAAAGTTAAATTAGATAAAGTTTAATAAAAGGCTTTTATTAAACTTTATCTAATAATCTAATCTATAATAATCTATCTAATATCACGCGTGGTAGGGATAAGAAAAAGATGGCCCGTAACGGAAAAAAAAGATGGCGCGTAACAGAAAAAGAAAAAATGTTACACTAAATTTTTTTCCAACCCCGATAAAGAAGTTTCACTTCAAAAAAGGTGATATGAGATCCATCACACGTACCGTTCAAATAAAGTCTTTTAGAATTTAATTAGTTCTGCGCATTGCTTGCAAAAATAGAAATATGAAACCGTGCATTATTATTAAAAAATATATATTTCTGTCTCATTGATTAAAGTTATCTTTTAAGGAGTACACAAAGAAGATTGTCGTTTTTGAAATTGCTCTTTTGGGATGTTACCCTTCTGGGTTGACTAATCTTCGACATATAATACGCCTGAATATGTAGCTCGGACAACAACGTATAAATAGAATCCCGAAACCTATCATGTCTGCCCTCTGCGCTTAATAATCTCATTGGTAACACAAAGTTTGCTAATAACCCCTATGTTCCTCTGATTGATATTACGAATACCAACGTTGAATTTACGTCCCTAAACAAAGAAAATAGGCCTACAATTCTCACTCCACTAATTCACCCACACCAAGTTTGGAACGCAACTAATAACTAAGTGGAGGCTTGCCAAACATGAGTCACCCGATATTACCTATTACTTGTTAATCCAGCTTCGGAGCACGCGTACTTTCCCCTTGTGGCAACGTACTCAACACTCTATTCATTGCTTGCTATGATACGGTCATAATCTGATAGCTGGAGTGTAACGAGCAATGTATGAGGCCACGCGGGAGCTGCCGTAACTCAGTTCGGATGCAGGTAACGTGATATCCGGTGGATTTGATGTGGATCTACGTTCCGTTGAGGGACTTTTAGGATGAGTTGGTAGTATCGGTACACACGACCTTGTAGTTTGTTTTCGATCTTTATTTTAAGGCTACCAAAATTTCTTCTGGAAAGGTTTACTTAGGCAAGAGTGGAAATCTTTGTTTAACAAGTTTGATTACTTAATTATTATTTTATATTGTGTCCCAAGAAATAATAAAAACTAGCTGCCATCTAACTTTTACAAGAAATATGAGTTACTATCTTTAAAAGCTAAGTTGGATCGTCTCAAGAAAGTGTTCCTTACCACACTTTTTTACTCTATAATTTGAGAGAAATTTACGCTGCGATGTCACCTCTGAAGAAAACCCACATGTTTACAGGTGGTAGAACCAGTGCAGTTTGATCGAAAAAGTATCACTGCCACACCTATTTCTAGCGTAAAGCGTTTCTTGCGTTTCGATGAAAAAGTGTGATTGCTGGTACACTTTTATGTGAGGCGACCATCGTAGTCCTAGGGAGCAGCAACGCATCTGTGATTGACTTCAGATGGAACCCATGTTCTGTATGAAGTTGATTACAGACGTCCATGGGCGGCATTGACCACTTACCATCAGGTGAACAGCATGCTCGTTTGCTACTTCAGGTAGATAAAAAAAAACATCAGGTGGACTGTATGTTACTTTGCTACTGCAATCAGATAAAAATAAACGTACAGTAAATTGCCATGACCTTCCGAGTGTAGTACTAAGTATAAGTACAGGTAAGGTAATTTAATATAATCATTTACCACTTTCGTAAGTGATCATGTAATTAGCCCACACAAAGAGGTCCCATATATTCTAGGGTATACGTAGCAGACATTACTTCCACGTACATCGCATGCTCGTAGCTCCCGCGTAGCTCCCGCGTAGCAATGGTAGCAATTTCGTAGCCTTAATAGACGATTTTGCATAACTTACATGACAAATTTACATGCGAAGTCTACGCGGTATGAGAGTCAAAATAGGTAAAGAATATGTGGACTACATACTTTGATTGTAAGTGGTCACTGTCGCCAATGGACATGAGTTAGCCACTTTATATAGGACAGGGGCATTTTTTTGTTCTTGAGGGGGAAACCTTCAATAGGTTCAATAGGTAGGTTATGTGGAATTGTTACCGCATGAAACTCCTCCCCCGGTAGCCTTACTTGGCGCTGCAGGAGAGGATCTGGGACCTCCAAATGTACGCTAAAATGTGTCCTTAGAGCGCGTTGCCCCATCGTGCTTCGTCCAAGCACTCGGTTGGGCCCACCGCACCATCTGGTCTTTACGATAATATGCGACCACACATACCGCCGCCCTTCCCGGGGTAGCTTAGCTTGATACAGGGACGAGGACAAGGTCCTACCATAAGTCAATAAAAGATGCGTTGCTACTGCCAAAAATTAAGATAGTCACCTCAAATTAAAATGAGCTAACAACAATATAAAAAGCAAAATAAGCACATATTCGTATATTCAACCACCTTTAGGAATTTAAAGCTAAAGAAAAAAAATCCACGCAATGTAATATTTAATCGATCGAAGTTACACAAATCAGTATAAAGTGAATATCATATAATAGGAGAGAATTTTTGTCCCTATTAAAACTATGTATTCAACATTTTTTTACTGTACTACCACCAAATCAAGGTTTTCGTCATAAGTACATTTTTAATTAACACTCGCTCGTAGTTTACCCCTGTTGTCACTACATTAGTACTGGGATCATTGCGAAAATTAGTTTCCCACTCGGAAAATTTCCATCGAACAGAATTACGGGGAGACGGTATATTTATTATTGCCGGGACATGATTGATTTTGCCGTGTGTTACTGAAGCGCGAGCGTGTTAGCTTATCGAATTCGATAAGTTGGCGATAACTTAATCATAATTCGCGAACATGATATAAATCAATTAGTTACGTATAAAACGAGCAGTGGAAATCATTGGAGTATTCCCTTTTCAGCATGTATACGAACTTCAAATTAAACTTGACTTCGTCTAAATTGGTTCTCATTTTGGTTGCCCATATTTTTTTTTATTTTTTTATTTGACTGAAATAGCAAACGAGCATGCAGTCCACCTGATGGTAAGTGGTCACTGCCGCTCATGGACATCTGTAACCAACTTCATACAGAACATGAGTTCTATCTAATGTCAAACACAGATGCGTTGCTACTCCCGAGGACTATGATGGTCGCCTCATGTAAAAGTGTGCCGGCAACCACAGCATTCTATCGAAACGCAAGAAATGCTTCACGCTAGACATAGGTGTGGCGGTGGTACTCCCCCGGTCGAACTACACTGGTTCTACCACCTTTAAATAAGTCTGAAGTACTATGCCACGTAAATATGGGAGCGTAAAGTCTGCTATATAAGCGGTATAATGAGCGGTTATAGCAGTAATCAGACTTTTAATAATCTCACCATAACCTTGTGACATAAAATATTTTTAGTCAAGTCTTATATTACGCCATCTTTCTCTGCCTTTTTCATCTTTATGGAAGGTTACCTCTTTTTAGTTTACTTATCATCTCTCCACCGCCCATGTTTACAAAACAATCAAAACGTTTTCTTTCTGCTAAAAATGTCGTATAAGGAACTCCAGCTGACAAAAGATTAAGCTTATAAGTTAAGCATACTTTAAGCCATGCATTTCTAGTCCATCAAAATTCAATATTTATCGAACAGATATTATGAAACTATTTTCCTTTATATTATTTATTATTATTTATTTATTATTGTACGAGTTTGCTACAATATTAACGAGTTCGTATCGATCATGATCCGTGCTTGTCGCTCAGTAATTAAAGCTATAGCACTATTTGTAATGCTGAGTGATGTAACATCGATAGTGTTGCGTTCGACGTCGACGACTCGTGAAGTGCTAGTGATTTGTTTGTATTGGTTGTTTAGAATTACGTTAGTAGTATTATATCGTCAGGCTAGGTTAGGTTGTCATCGTCCCTTTAGTTCCGGGATCAGAATAGGGCTACAGCATCCCCTGCCTGTCGTAAGAGGCGACTAAAAGGGGCTTCCGAGGTTGCAGGCGGCTAGAGTGGGAGCTCGAACCGTTCGGTCAGGCGGTCCCGAGAAGGACGGCGGTATATGTGGTCACATACCGTCGTAAAGACTAGACGGGGCGGTGGACCCAGCCGCCCATCTGGGAGGAGCCCGATGGGGCAACGCGCTCAGAGGAATCCGGTTGCGGTCGGACCGAGTTCCCGGAGTCCCCTTTATAGCGCCGAGGACGGCCACCGGGGGGGTTTTAGTGCGGTAAAAATCCCACATAACCCTGCGTCGCTCCCACGGCGTCGGGTACCTTTTGAAGGTTTCCCCTTCGAGAACAAAAAAAAAAATTAGGTTGTCATGTAGTTACGGAACTAGAATAGGGCTAGAGTATCCCCTGCCTGTCGTAAGAGGCGGCTAAAAGGGGTTTCCGGAGTTGCGGGTGGCTAGAGTAGGAGCTCGAGCCGTTCAATCAAGGCAGGACCCTCAGTATTTTTTCTTTTTTATATACGTATTAACTATCAAACGAGCAGTCCACCTGAAGAAAAGTGGTCTTCGAGCATCGACATCTATAATCAAATTCATATAAAACTGGGGTTCTAGCTAAAGTTAATCACAGCTGCATTGCTACTCCCGAGGATCAAGATGGTCACCGTATATGAATGAGCTAGCAACCTCACCCTTCTAGCGACACACACAACTGATAAACACAAGTACCGCTTCACGCAAGAAATGGGTGTCGTGATAATATAAAAGTTTGTACATGTGCAAACCAGTGTAGTTCGTCGGGCGAAGTACCATGCCACACCTATTTCTAGCGTGAAGCAGTTCTTGCGTTTCGGTGGAAGGGTGTGGTTGCCAGCAATCTTTTATATGAGGCGACCATCATAGTCCTCGGAATTAGCAACGCATCTGTGATTGACTTCAGATAGAACCCATGTTCTATATTAAGTTGATCTTCTCAGTTGACGTCGTGTTCCGATCCGGTGGTAGTGTAAAAAAATATATATAAACTAGCTGTGCCCGCGGCTTTGCGCGCGTGCAAATCAACGTGTCACAAAGTTTTTCCCGCGCAAATCTCGACACCGTGGGAATTCTATGATAAAAAGTAGTAACATTAAAATCGGTTTGGCCGCTCAAGGTTTACCTGGTCAAACACAGAGTGAAAAAACGAATTTAAAGTGTGTATTTGTGGGTAAGAACGTATTGTTATGTATTTTTTTTTAATTAGACGAATTCTAATATTGTAAACCGCTTTTTTGAACCAATTTACATTCATAGTGGTCTAATTCACAATATCAGGATACTTATTTTCAATTAACTCTTCCACATTTGAACCAAAACGTATCGATTATAAAGATTGATTTGAACTTTTCCGAATTGGAAAATACTATTTGTAGTAATTTTGGCGGATTCAAATTTCTTTAAGTAAGATTATAGGTAAACCTACTTTTAATATTAATTTGTGTTCAGGAGTTCTGGAAGGCATTAAGGAATTAAAAAATTCTATTGGATAATGTACTGCTTCCTCCATCTCAATGACTGTGTCTACCGAATAGTAGATCTGTGACGCTGCTTTAAGTTTTGAAAAAAAAATCATTTATTTTATCGACACGTTCATTGGTGGGTGGGTATATAGCCGTCTTTTGGAACCAATTTATAGTGTTATTGGTTGTATTAACAATATCGGGATATACTTTTTCAACTAACTCCTCCATATTTAAACGAAGACGTATCGATATAAAGATTGATTTTAACTTTTCCGGATAACAAAGCACTATTATCTACTTGACGTAAATCATTAGAAAATTGGAATATCACTGAACAGCGACATATATCCTAAGTTCATATTTTGTTTCATGTGGTCAAAGATAAGATCTTTTAAGAAGTGCATCGGGATATTTGTGTGCGTAAATCCCGCATTGTTCTTTGTAAAGCAAAAGACATAATCAAAACACTTTTACAATTCATACGAACAGAGCGCATCCGCTCGCAGGGCGCTGCCGCACACTCGCTTATTTTTTATGTTTTCTTTTAAGTTCCAACCTAACCTAACCCATCCTGTTTAAAAAGCTACAGCTAAATCCAACTCTTAGCAGTAACATGACAATACTCCTGCATTTTCAGGGTTGAGGTATTCAAAGTGACACTTTTCATCATAATTTCTCTCAGGAACGGGTTGTAATGTATTGTAATCAATAAGTACCAAACTCATACGGCTTAAGTAGGTTGTGTACTAAGATTATCAGGGTTGATGAATTTATATGAATATATAGTAGACCCGGCCACGCGTTGCTGTGGTTAAAGAAATGTTACTTAATAAATTCATATTAGGTACATGTATTGTTGCCAGTAATAAATTAAAATTGTATGGATTTATATAATAATAAAATATTTGTCCTTTATCTCTTAAATTGCTTTTAAAATTATTTGTCAATTTTAGTTTAAGGAAATACGAAATTAAAATAAAAAAAACTGACTAAGTGAAACGGTATTGATTTATCGATACGTTCGGTTCATGTAGATGACCGTAACGTAAACAGCGCCATCTAATATCTCAGACATATTACTATTTCGATTTGGCGGTAAGATGGCATCATCGCAGAATATACTGAGATACCTTTTTATTACTTTAGTAACTTATAAGGATATATTTATATCTGGTTATAATATTAAATTGTATGTCATATGAAATTTTAACAAAGCACCATTAATACATTCGGTTCATGAAGATGACTGTATCGTAAACAGCGCCATCTAATATCTCAGACATATTACTATTTCGATTTGGCGGTAAGGTGGCATAATCGCAGAATTTACTGAGATACCTTTTTATTACTTTAGTAACTTATAAGGATATATTTATATCTGGTTATAATATTAAATTGTATGTCATATGAAATTTTAACAAAGCGCCATTAATACATTCGGTTCATGAAGATGACTGTATCGTAAACAGCGCCATCTAATATCTCAGACATATTACTATTTCGATTTGGCGGTAAGGTGGCATAATCGCAGAATTTACTGAGATACCTTTTTATTACTTTAGTAACTTATAAGGATATATTTATATCTGGTTATAATATTAAATTGTATGTCACATGAAATTTTAACAAAGCGCCATTAATACATTCGGTTCATGAAGATGACTGTATCGTAAAGAGCGCCATCTAATATCTCATATACATTATTTAGCGATAAGGTTGCGTATCAACGCAGAATATACTGAGATGGCTATGTAATAGGTACTTTAGTAACCTTTGATCACCAATATTTCTGATCGAAGTTAGTAACTTATACTTATCTTTGGTCATGATATTAAATTGTAGCTTATGTGAAACGGTTGTAATTTTAATAAAGCGCCATTACTTACATAATCAAGTTAACAGATAACATTACACCGCCATCTGTTATTAGGATTATATAAAGCTAACAGCTGAAGCTAAAAAAATATTTGCAATTATACCTATGAATTAAGATCTTTTTCATCAGAATTTGTGTCTTTGCTTAGTAATTATATTACATACCCGAAAGTACTAAATAGCTAACTTCTATGGCTTAGGCTTGAAGCAAACTTCTATGGCTTAGACTTGAAGTACCCCTGCATCATCAGGGTTGAGGAGTTAAAGGTCAAAATTTTCATCATGTGTCTTTGCTTAGTAATTATATTACATACCTAAAAGCACTAAATAGCTAACTTCTATGGCTTAGGCTTGAAGTACCCCTGCATCATCAGGGTTGAGGAGTGGAAGGTCGAATTTTTCATTTTGTGTCTTTGGTTAGTAATCATATTACATACCGAAAGCACCAAATGGCCATCTCCTATGGCTTAGGCTTGAAGTAACTCTGCATCATCAGGGTTGAGGAGTTGAAGATCAAATTTTTGTCCCATTAATTTGTTTAACAATTTTATTATATATCCATAAAAACGGTTCTGGCTAGCAGTACCCCTGCATGATCAGGATTGAAGAGTTGAAGGTCAATTTTTTTAGGAAATATCTGCTTAGTAATCTCATTCTACATTCAACCCAATTGGACTCCTACAGCTAGGTTTGGCCGAGTATCGCTAATTTAGTTAATTTGCTTCAAAGAAATGGATCCTATGATCAGAACCGTATCAAACTCATCAGAGTACCCTTGAAGTACATTCTTTCAAATAAAGTTAGAAAGAAATTGAGTTATTCATCTATTTATCGCGCACATCGTTAATGCAAATATCAGACTTATGCGCTTTTCTTATGGATGCCACTGTCAAAAGTGAACTAAAAATAAATGGGACCCCGTGACACGCACTACATTTCAAATGAAATCATCCAAATCCGTTCACCCAGTGCGGAGAAATCGAGTAACAAATATAAAATAAAAAATAAAAATAAAAAAAGTACAGACGAATTGATAACCTCCTACTTTTTGGAAGTCGGTTTAAAACTATGTTTTAAAATAAAAATCAAAGCGAAATACTAAATTTTATTGAGGTGGCCTCAAAATTGACGGACTTTCATACAAACTTACATGTCTTATTTGGGTTAAATTGGGGGGGGGGGGGATCAGAAAATTCATTCTTAACTGACGTCTACGTCATAAAAGGAACCCCTAGTAAAAATCATATTCGTATCTTTAGCAGTTTAGGCTCTACGATGTTTATTCAATAGATGAGTGAGAGAGCATCCTTTTGTTTTTATATAAATATATATAGATATAGAAATATAGATTTGTATAGTATCAAATAACATAGGTACACACATAACCAATAAGAATACATAACAAAGGAATACATTTTACAGACCATAACATGTTTAGTTTCAACCAATTCAACTATGCAGTTACTTATCATATTAACACTTATCGAACACAGAATAAATACTGCGTAGTTTTAAATTGATATAACTTTTTTATTTATAAACCGATTTACATAAAATAAACACTAAATGTTAAGTGAAGTTTCCCACAACACATCGACGAAAATTATATTCAAATTGTTTAAGCCGTTTCTGAGATTAGCGTTTTCAAACACACAGACAAACAGACAAACAGACAAACAGACAAACAGACAAACAGACAAACAGAAAAGATTTCTAAAAACCATTATTTTGGGTTCTATATCGTTTTAAAGACCTCTAGAAATGGTTTTCACCTAAATTTATTCCATGTACAGACAGCGACCTCTTACAGATTTATTATAGTATAGAAGATGTAACTGACAATTTGTAAGCGCCACCGAAGGCCTATGCAAAATAAAGACATTTCATTTCATTTCATTTTATTTCATTTCATTTCATTACAGATGTCCATGAGCGGCAGCGATCGCTTACCATCAGGTGGACTGCATGCTCGTTTGCTACTTCAGTCAGCGAAAAAAAATCCCCAGTTAATACATACTCGTTTTACCACCTTGCAGAATAGTGCAGTATTCCGACTTGTCAGAAATATTGCTCATTTCTGCTCATCAAATATCAGTTTAAATTAATCATCCGCAGCCTATAGATATCACTTACATACTAAATCCACACTCTAGCAGCAAAGCGTACAAAATGCAGGCTTAATACCTATCAATCAAGCATGGTAGGTGTCGACATACTAAAAGCCAATCTAGCAAGCCGTATTGAAATAGCTCGGCTATATCATATAGCTTATTGTATTAGCCGTGTTTGGCCACAAAATATACACTTCAAGCGATTTTATCTGTGTTTTTTAAGATTGAACTATGCAGTCCACCAAACGAGCATGCAGTGCAGCAGCATGGTATGTGATCACTGCCGCGCATTGACATCTGTAAACAACTTCATATAAAAGAAGGCTTCAACTTGAAGTAAATCAGAAATGCGGTGGTGCTCTGGAGGACCAAGATGGTCGCCTTATATAAAAAGCAGTGATAATTCATTTCTAATACGCATATAAATCAGTGGTGTGTGCCTGGGTTTGAACCTTGGACCTTCCGATTCAGAGGGCAAGTTTTAACCATTAGGCTAACTGCTCAACTAATATTAACTTTATATATAAAAATAAAACATATAAGCATACTTAATTGTAGCAGATACACCCTACCTTTTCTTCTGTATGTGGTATTTCCCATTTATTTGGCACGCCCTACAGCTCAAGGGCTTAACAAATTGTAAAGTGCTTCATATTATTTTAATTAGAAAGAAAAGAAAAGTAGATTTCTTTCTTTCTTTCTTTCTATTATTTTAATTAAAATGTCAGAGTAACAAAAACTAATGTTTTTTGTCATTATCAACACAATATGAGTACCAAATGAAAGCTGGTATTAGCTTATTAAGCGGTCGGGAATTTGTTTAAATAATTTGACAATGTCACTTATTTGCATACAATACATTTTATGTATCATTTTTATGTATCTATTCATAAAATAATAAATTTTACTTGGATTAGTTATAAAATTAGCTGAAATTTGCTTATAATTTAAAATGCCACTTGAAACGCTCATTTTGTGGCCCACAGTTATTGTAGTAGGCCTAGCTGATGTGTAGAGTTAGAGGCTTAAAGAGTAGATTTTAATTTATGTTACTGTTAACAATCTAATAGCAGTGACGGTTCACTGGTTAAAAGGAGGACTTTCAATCCTCGATCCATCGTTCGATCCTCATTTTTTTATGGACGTATTAGAAATTATTTATAATATAATAATTTAAATCCAATTATTATATTATAAATAATTTCTAATAGCAAAGAAATCGACACCTTGTTAATTTTTTTTTACCGTGATCGTGACCACGATCCATGCAACTGGGTCGTAATATCCATAAAAAAAAATCAAAAAGAATTTGAAAACCGCATATCGTGAGTACCCGTTAAGTATTAAAATGTGTCAATTCTACGACAATATGTAAAATATATATATCCTTGTTAATATATTTTTTAACATGCAACCAAAGGTTTTTTAAACCAAAAAAATGCAGTTGGTCAACGCCTTAGACTATAGCTTAACTCCGTTTACTCTTGCAGGAGACTAGTGCACATCGATGGAATAACAATGAGGTGTTAAACTTGAAAAGTAAAGGAAAAAACGAACGTCTAACGCCATATATCTGTAAGAGATCTATAGTGTAAGTTTACATACGACTTCTATACTAATATTACAAAGAGGAAATCTTTGTATTTTTGTACGTTTGTTATGAATTAACTTAAAAACTACTGAACCGAATTTTAAAATTCTTTCACCATTAGAATGCTACATTATTCCTAAGTACCGTTCCGTCCGTACAGTCTGTGTAAAATGAAGTCGCATGGATTTTGCTGGTATGCTATAAATACTAAGTGCTTTATGTATTGTATAATGTATTGCTTACTTTATGAAACAGAACATATACGTATTTATTACCTTGAAAAAGAATGAAATAAGTATAGGCCTCGGGTATTCTCAGTGTTGTAGTTGGCATAGTAACAAGAAAGACAAATACACTACGCCCACACTTGGACACCTTTAATCATTTAACGAGCGCTGCCTACACTTTCTATAATTGGAGGATATAAATAGCAAACAAACATGAAACCTAATTGATAAAAATAATAAGATATTATATCTTCGTCCTCTCTATTTACTCATTTATCTTCTAATGCTTTTGAATAGTCGACGAAAACTTGAACCAATAAAACATTTCAGTCCTATATAAAATTAATTTCACTTCAACAGTAATCTACACAAGAGTGCAACACAAAATATAGGCTATTCACATCAGTTCCGCGTGCCGACATCCTAAGTCCGGCCTGGCAAGGACTGATAAAATAATACACTCTCTGGGAACGTTCCTGCATTGTGTGAGTATGGGTAAATGGATGACTATACGTACAAGTATAAATTAGATCGCAACTGTACTTTACGCATTACTATCTAACTGTTAGACGCGAGTCTTCTCGCAGATTGAGAGCTACAGGCCGTTGTACCGCGCAAACCAATTCCAAATTAGGTAGACTTTACATACTTTTGAGAACTTTAGCATTCTTTTTAACTCTCAGGTGTACAGGTTTTCTAACGATGTTTCCTTTCAACACTATAAATTATACACAAATCATTTAAGAGAACTCCTGCGATTCGAAAACCCTCGTTTCAGACGCCGGGTTTCATCCATAAGATTATAGCTCTTTGCAAATCGCAATCCTCTATATGTAAATAAAATATAAACTATCAGATGCCTAGTTATTGTCGTCAAACATCTGCGTCCATTGGTCATCGACATAAATGTTACAAGATCAGAGCAATAGCTGAGAATGGGCACGTGCTATATGCGTTGCTACTACTGAAGACTAAAATTAAATGCCTCGGATATATATTTGTATGTCTTCCTTACCGTTTAGACCAGAACACAGCAGCACTTTACATTGCTGTCAACTTACAAAGGGTACCACGACCTTCGATTATTCTTTTATCACTGTTTAAAATTAATACACAAAAGTGCTTACCAGTACTGGTAATAGACGACGACGGTGACTGCTTTCCATCAGGTGGCACGTCAGCCTCATTGTTAGGTCTTACTATAAAAAAAGACATAGGAATGGCGGTGGTGCTTCCTTCATCGAACCATAAAGCTGTACCTAAAATTTAATTGCATTACCGTCCTAGTATAAAAGAACTTCTTCTTCTTCTTTGTCGTTTCTTCATTGCTGAAGGTCGTGTCAGTGAAAGTCCCTTATAACTTTAGATGTCAATTTATTCCAGTTCTTTCGATTTTCCGCTGTTTTGAAAGCAGCCGAAATGGGGAGTCCGGTGAGGTTAGCTATTTGGTCACACCATCGGGTAGGTGATCGTCTACGAGGTCTCTTTCCTTCTACCTTACCCAGCACTACCAACTTGTCGAGGTGGTCTGATTGTCGGCGAGCGATGTGACCAAAGTAGCCGAGGATCCTCTGGTAGCAGGTAGTCGATAGACGGGTATCAATGCAAAGCTGTTTCAGAATAGACGCATTGGTTCGTTTCGCTGTCCAGGGTATGCGAAGCATCCGTCTCCAACACCACATCTCAAAAGCGTCGATTTTTTTCCTTTCAGCAGCCCGAATAGTCCACGATTCTGAGCCATAGAGAAAGACTGAGAATACCAGAGTATGGACGAGCCTCTTCTTAGTTACCTGGAGACTTTTTTATATATAAAAGAACAGAAGTAGTAAAATCTTCAAACCAATTTAAAACGGTGCTACTCCAAATCCTATAATCCTGAGCTTCGTAGCGAAGCATACAAAATGCAAGCTTCATTCCCATCAATCTAACTACAACGGTTCGTGTCGACATAAACCCGGTCTGGCAAGCTAGATACAATTATATAGCGTGCTTTGTTTAGCGAAAACTATAGCTCCTATACGCTAACATTCGTACTATGTACGTATATATATTTTTACCCGACTATGTCAGAAAAGTGGTGTTTTTCGGGCGTATTTATGAAGGTAACTAGCTCTTATCCGCAGATTCGCCCGCACGGTCAAAGGGAACTAACATAATCATTTGATAACGTGATTCAGAACTTGCAAATGAATTTTACTAACGCCATCTATTAACAACGTCTGGAACTACTAAATATGTATCAACTAACAAAACATCGATATTCTCATGGGAATGAGAGAGCGCGGTAAAAAGTAGCCTATGTCTACGACCTGTAGCATCAGAAAATGAATAAATTATAAGGCATTAATCAGTGCTACTAAATCGTTTCAAGACAACCATAGATGGCAGCCACTTATAAAATAGAAATAGTTGCTATATCCTCCCATTACCTTACAAAATATACCAAAGTTACTCTCAACATATATTCACAACAAATTATACCCCTAAAATTTAGCAAATTGTAACCTAACGTTCGATAAACTAAATCAATCTATCTAGTGCACGATTAAAGATCTCATTCACTAACAGGCACTAAGCGTAGAACGTTGCTATCTATCTTTTATCCATATCTATTTATCTGGTTTTACACATTCATCCTAGCTGGGTTTATCGACACGTAGAGTTTGCTTTGAGAGTACTTTGTCTAGCAAATGTAATAAATTTTAACAAGCAATTTTAGTTTTAAGCTATTCCATAGTTTTTATCGCGGGCTTTGAGCGCGTCGACCGAATCAAGAAATTCCATAACGAAGAAAACCTAACACCCCAACTCCGCCCACCATATACCGCGACCGAGCGTTTACATAATGTGTATGAATATGGTGCGACAGTACGAAGCTTGCACGGATCGAGACGTATTGCTCGGAAATCGGACGAATATGTAAGCAACTCTTTGTGAGAAAGTATATTATAGTATCAAAGAAAAAAACTTTAATTAATATCAAAGAAAAAAAAAATACCTCATAAATACATAAATAACTGTAGTTGCATAAGTTGATAAAAATATTGTGCAATAATTTTACTGCGGCAGTCTGCCGCCCCGGGTGGCTGGGTATCCATGAGGATTACCCACTTAAAAAAAAAAGTCTCCAAATACCGCACATTTTTTTTATAAATAGAAAGTAGATCTGATGCTCCGTGTTTAGACAACGTTTAAGATATCTGATGATGTGTATTGGTAGAAAGATTAACACGCAGGTCTAAAACGCAGTGTATTCTGGGTTCAATCCAGTGTTAAACTTAATCTAGACACATATTAGATGAAATTTAAGACTTTTTATAGATGGTAGAACTATTATAGTTCAACCAGATATACCGCCGCCACACATATTTCTAGCGTGAATCAGTTCTTGCATTTCGATAAAAGGGTGTGGTTTCTGGTTTTTATCTAACTGAAGTGGCAAATGAGCATGCAGTCCACTCAGTGCAGTCTCATGGTAATTGGTCACTGCCGCCCATGGACGCCTCTAAACGACTTCATACAGAACATGGGTTCCATCTGAAGTCTACCACAGATGAGTTTCTACTCCCGAGGACTTGAGGTGACGGTCGCCTCATGTGAGAGTGTGACGTCAACCACACCCTTCCATCGAAACGCAAGAACTGCTTCACGCTAGAAATAGGTGTGGCGGTGGTACTTCCCCGGTCGAAGTACACTGTTTCTACGTTCAAAGTTACTTACATATTTCCATGAACAACCACAAACAATCAGGAGGACTGCATGCTCGTTTACTCCAAGCTGATAAAAATAAAAGAATTTATCGCTATTCATGATACCAAAGAACTAGTTTGGCATTTCGGGATGTAACGTTAGCAGATAGATGAGAAGCTGCATTATGCATCCTCTCGAAACAATATATTATAGGATTTGAGATAGACTTGCGTTTTATACCGAATGAGAAGGGATTTAGAATTTCGTACAAGCAAGCAAGTGAACGATATATTTTATAAGTTATACATAATACATTTAGTAGTAAATATACTCGTATCCAACAAATTTTGTTACAGTTTTACGAGAAAATATTTGTTTACTTTCCTAACTTAACTATGATAATTAAAACATTGCTGAAGAAGAGGTTATTAGTAGTGAATATATTAAATGAATTATGTTATACTTTTACCAGAAAATCTTTGTTTATTTTCGATACAAAGTAAAGTATTTCCACTAAAGGTTTTAATTGTGATAAATAAAACATTGCTCAAAAAGAGGTCACTAGTTACTCTAAAGCTCCGGCCAACCGGAAAGGCGATCACGATTATTGGCCAGTAAATTTAAATTCGTTGATTCATGTTCCGAATCAATGAAAAAAAATTCACAAATTCACATATACATAGCTGCATATTGTTCTAATTACTTGGTACCACCGCCACGCCTATTTCTAGCGTGACGCATCTCTTGCGTTTCGATAGAAGGGTGTGGTTGTCGGCACACTTTTTATATGACATGACCATAGTAGTCCTCGCGAGTAGCAACGCATCTGTGATTTACTTTAGATAGAATTCATGTTCTATGTGATATTGGTACCAGATGTCCATGGGTAGCAGTGACCACTTGCCATCAGGTGGATTGCATGCTCGTTTGTTACTCCTATCAGATAAAAAAAATAAAATATACGAACACATACATACTTGATTATATTTATAATACATTAATACAACCATAATTAGCCCAATACGTATTGTGTCGCCATCTACAACTTCCAAACATACCACTTTTAGGAAAAGCAATTTCTCGAACCAAACTTTCAAACCACTAACATTGATTTCTTCATCATACGTCTAATCCATCTCAATTTATCAAAGGAAGCCAAGCACAGACTTACGTCAATCAGCTAAAACGACAAATAGAACCACTTACGAATATCGCCGAGACACGTGTCAAAATCGTAATGGCGTCTGTCTTTTAATATCGCGTAATGGAAGGCAACAGAGTTTGCAAACACACGCTAAATGTAGCGTACTTGAAAGGTAAATAAAATGGATAAACGGAACGGGAGATCCGGATTTTCGTATTACACAGATAAGCTCTTTGGTTTGACTACTAAGGATTTCATTGGAGTGTTTAATTCTTTGTATATCGTATAATACTGAACGGCAGTAACCACTTACCATCGAGTGGATTGTATGCTGTTTGGTCTTTTTAATAAGTTTTTGTACTGTATACCAAAATATACGTCCATCCATCAGCCTTTGAAAGTCCACTGCTGGACATAGGCCTCCTATAATCTGCGCCATTTCGACCGGTCCTGAGCCATCTGAATCCAGCAGTTACCCTCCGTCTTCTTCAGGTCAACAGTCCACCTAGTTGGGGGGCGGTCTGCACTCCTTTTGCCCAGACGTGGTCTCCATTCGAGGACTCTTCTACCCCATCGGTTGAAATTTAAAAATACGTTTGCCGGCAGAAAAATCAAATCACCTTTGCCTTGAGATGTTTTAGGTTATATAAGTTAGGATCCGTAGACTCTAGCGAGGTATTTGATAAAATACTAAAATCATTATGTATGAATTTCTGTAAGCTATAAGTGCAAAGTGATTCAATGAACTATTACATACTTATATTTTAAAAAGTTCATCCGTAGAAACTCATAAAATTATATGTTTCATTCCATCCTGAATAAAATATTTTTTTTATAAAAATCTACGTAAAAGTTATAAGCTGTCATTTATTTTTGTAGCGTTCAATGTTTATAACAAGCATACAAAGTATTTTCAGCTTATCAGAAGTAAGCTGAGGCAGTTCCTGGAAATGATCATATGAAATTTCCAGGTAAAATAATTCCACAGGTAACTCGAATTCGTTGAAAGGTCCTTTGTACTTGCTTTACATGTCACGTGCACATTGTAAGTGGTTTTACGATCCACCATTTAAATTCAGAACGTAGAAATTCGTAAAACAGTCACCGGCCAGTTGCATGAACCGAACGCGATTGCCAAGAAATTCGACCAATCGTCGTCGATTCCAAATTCAAAGTCCAGACGGCGGAAACGCCCGAGCGGACGCAAGTTGCCAGTAACAGCTGATTTGGGGACGGAGTGTTGCCTGTTTGAAATTTATAAAGTTCACTCTTGGCACGAAGTTCACTTGCTGGCAGCTGTTCTTGTGAACGACTGATTGGGAACACACGGACGGTGAACATACTCGTTCATCTTTATGACACCGTGAGTAAGTAATGTAACGAAAATGTAGTAGTTAGTAGTACTAAGGACATAAAAAGCTTTCTATGTCATATACGATTTTTATCTGAATAAAGTAGCAAACGAGCATGCAATCCACATGATAGTAAGTGTTCACTGCCGCACATGGGCATCTGTTAGCAACTTCAAATAGAACATTGGTTTTACTTGAAGTCAATTACAGATGCATTGCTACTCCCGAGGACTTAGATGGTCGCCAAATATAAAAGTGTGACAATCATACCCTTCTATGGTAACGCAAAAATGCTTCACGCTAGATGTGGCGGTGGGACTTCCCTAGTCGAAATACACTGGTTTTACCACCTTACGGAAAATAACAGGGAATGTGCAATACTTGGCCATCACAACACTCTGAGGCTAATAATGTAGTAAGTATGGTACTAGAATCAAATAAATTTCTGGAATAAAGTAGTATTTGCGTTCGAATGGAGTTGTGATGGTCGGCTCATTTATATGAGGCAAACATCTTAGTCCTAAATGAAATGTCTTTATTTTGTATAGGCCTACGGGGGCACTTACAATTTGTCAGTTATATTGTTTTATTTCCTTACACTACCACCGGATCGGAAGAACCTCAACTGAGGAGATCCAGCAAGAAACTCAGCGAGTTTTGTCTTTTTTGTTATGTCATTATTTTTTATTTATGAAGATAATACGCAATTTGATTTTATCTAAACAATTATCTTGATCGATTGAGTAAATTTTACATTAAACCAAAAAAGATAAGAATGAAATATGGGGTTTGAAAAGCCTCGCACATTAGTCACAAACTATTAACCGTAGCCCTTAGATTTGTAGGTAAAAGGGTTTAAGGAAGGATGTGGGAATCCTAAAAGGAAATTGAGGAATAACTTATGATTTAGGCAAAAAGGGATATTATTACCTAAGAAGGAAATGTAAGGAAATACCCCGTCATAGTTACCGATGAAATATGTAGAAATCATTCAGTATTTGCGTTTTGATTCCAGGTGAACAACCTTCACATATATTGTACCTAAAAAGTAGTCCAAACTGCTATTGTATTCAGATGTGAAGGGTGTGGTAAATCGGACTTCTCTGTGGCATTATTTCTGAGTTCTCAGGGGTGTGAGCGCATAGACTAGACTTCTTCTCGTCAACCCATTATTGTCCAACTCTTCTCAGAATGAAAGAGTCTTAGGCCATAGTTTACCACGCTGGCCAAGTGCGAATTGGTGGACTTCACACATATCCGAGATTTTTTTAACGAACTCTCGGGCGTTTACTTGTAGTAGATAAGAAAAAGATTTAATTAAGCCGAATAAGACCTGAAACTAAAATTAGAAACCTCGGTAATACATAAAAATGAAACATAAATTTTGGCAAACGTACAGAAAACTAGCTTAAATACTTTTTCTTTGCGAACATAGTCTTGTTTATTATAAAACATAAGGTATAACATGAAAAGTTAAAGAACAATGAACAAGAAACATTTACGTTTAACGAAGTTAGTCAAATCATCAATTTTAATTAAACGAACAAAAAACATCTTAATGTACACAAAGTTCGGAGTCAAAGGAAACGGAATATCTGAAAAACTTTTTGCTTAAACAAACAAAATACTTATTTACAACTAGCCATGGACTTTGGTGGTTATAAAGAAGTAATGAATGAATGTTCTTTTTTGGACAATGTACGTATTATGGCGGTCTTTTTTTTATCTGACTGAAGTAGCAAACGAGCATGCAGTCCACCTGATGGTAAGTTGTCACTGCCCATGGACATCTGTAATCAACTACATACAGAACATGGATCCCATCTGAAGTCAATCACAGATGCGTTGCTACTCCCGAGGACTATGATGGTCATCTCATGTGAAAGTGTGCCGGCAACCACACCCTTCCATCGAAACGTTAGAAATGCTTCACGTTAGAAATAGGTGTTGCGGTGGTACTTCCCCGGTCGAACTACACCAGTTCTACCACCTTGTAAAAGTCTAGTTTGTAATAAGCTTAGCTTATTCCCGCGACTACATCTGCTGCCATCACATTTACCATTATAATGTATGTAATGTATTGTATTTATTTATTTCAATCAAACTTACTTCTAACATTACAGATCATTCAGTCCAATGCGTTAGAGTAGAGTATTAATAATTAACATTTCAAATTTAATTCATTAATAATTAAAAATAAATTAATAGTTTATCAAACAGAATACATAAGGTTATTTAGGATGGATGGATGGAACAATTTTATACAAACAATCAATTCGTACGATCATTAATTTGTCAATAATATTGTCGTCAATCGAATATTAATATTATTAATAGATGGAACTTAATGTGTGCCAAATGTCAGCGAAATGAAATTTGTAGTTTTTACATGAAAGAGACACACATATGTGCATTTCACATTGCTATACCGAGGACTATGATGATCGCCTCATATAAATAAACGAATTTCGCACTCATAGCCCTACACTAGGCTTTTCTCCTGTGTCGTGGGTGCCATGGATTCATACAAAGACGAATACACAAACACCCAGACCCAGAACATGAATCTAAACTCATCATTCAGATACCTGTCTGGCCGGGAATCGAACCAGTGACCCTCTGTGTGTCCGACCGGTATGATAACCGCTCCGCCACGCAGATCGTCCAAATAAAAGCCCTAGAGCCCATGTAAAAGTGTGACGGCGACACCTCCCCGATCTAACTACACTGGTTCCAGTTCTTCCCAGTGTAGTTAGATAGTTCCACTCTGTGTCTGATGTGAGTTGCAAATGCTACTTCTCAAGTATAAATCCAAGCTGCTGCACCCTTCCAACCAAAACACTGCTTTTATAAAGGAGAAAAAATATTAAGGCGATATTTACCAGCGTTGAAACCAGAATGTTTCTTGTATATAAGAGTAATAAATATGACATCAGTACCTTCGATTTCAACAATGACGCGTTCTCGCTCCTATAAAAAACTTATCGTAGACAGATTGAATAATTTTCATGATCGCATGCGACTTCATTTTCATAGAAATAGAAAATAAATAAATTTTCATAGAAATTAGAATGCACAATCACTGCTGGATGCAATTTTCATCACAAAAAAGGGTGAATAATTTTTTTTAAACAATAAATACAACCGTACTTCCATGCCGCAAAAAGTAAAAAAAAAAATACCTGTTGGTTTAGAGCATACACAGTAGGTACTTAGTACATAGTTCCGAAGTCGGCGGTATGATAGTCGCCTCATATAAAAGTGTGCTGGCATTCACACACTTTCATCGAAACACAAGAACTTCACGCTGAAAGTAATTGTGGCCGTGGTACCTCCCCGGTCAAAATACACTGGTTCTACTGCCTGGTGCCTACCTGATTTTTCTGAAATTATGAGCGTATTATTAATTAATTATCACTGCTTTACGGTGAAAGAAACATCGTGAGGAAATCTACACAGCCGTGAATTCTTTAAAAAAAAGTTTTCGGAGGTGTGTGAAGTCTACCAATTCGCACTCGGCCAGCGCGGTGGACTATGGCCCATAACTCTCTCATTCTGAGAGAAGACCCGTGCCCAGCAGTGGAACAATAATGGGTTGACGAGAGACTGCCTGGTAACATAGTCTTGTTCCACTTAACCTATTAATCTACCAATCAGCTGCACTTCCTATACAATATATCCTGTAGCAAACTACATGTATGACAAACAAGCGGTTTATCTAATGATAAACGACCGCTCTACTCCATAAACACTTGTGATCAATTTCAAACATAACCTACTTAGCCGAGAGTGGACTCAGGTGCATTAATTATACTACATCTTGACAATAACATAGTATGTACTCGTATGTTCACAAGTTTATATGTAATTCTACAACATGATGTCGTATGTAAGACGTCATGCTGTAGAATAGAAGAGCTTAGAAACGCCTGTAAATTTTCTTAAGATTTAAATAGACTGCTTAATAATGAAATGAAGAACGTGGCGTAGTGAGCGCCACATCGGTAAGACAAACAAAGGATTCTCAGTCTGTACCCTGTTTTTCTAATAGTTAGGTACTCGACTTACATATCCAGAGTGTAGAACCATGCTGTGGAAAGCGCATTTATCTGTTTTAACTCTCCATGTATGAAGATTTAAACAAATCCTTATTTTCGACCAAAGCTTTTACGAGTAATATTTATGTTTGAAATCTATGAGGGTATCTTCCTACGGTAAAGCGTATTTACCTGCATGTATTTCATTCACAGACATCCAAAAACTATTTGTATTATATGCAAAATTTCACACCGCCTACAAAACCACGAGTATGTTTAATTGAACTCAGACTTCGAGAAAGCTAGTTCCTAGTGTTACACTTTAACATGAGGCGAACATCATAGTCGTCGGCAGTAGCAACGAATCTGTGATAGACTTCAGATGGAACCCATCTTCTTTATAAAGTCGATTACAGACGTCCATGAGCGGCAGTGACCACTTACCATCAAGTGGACTGCATGCTCGTTAGCTACTTCAGTTAAATAAAAAAAAAACAAACATGCTAAGTGCTACAATGTAATGAGATAGTTTACTAGTGGTAGAACCAGTATAGTTCGTCCGAGGAAGTACCATCGCCACACCTATTTCTAGCGTGAAGCAGTTCTTGCGTTTCGATGTAAGGGTGTGGTTGCCAGCACATTTTTCCATGAAGCGACCCCGTGTTCTGTATGAAGTTGCTTCAGATTTCCATGGGTGGCAGTGACCACTTACCATCAGGTGGACTGCATGCTCATTTGCTACTTCAATCTGATAAAAAACAACGTCAATTATCGTTATCACAGAACTCCCCCAACGAAACGTCTGTTTACATCAACAAACGAACATTTACTTAATTCTAAAACCAGCGGGGATCGACAACCATCGTTAACGAGACTTCCCAACCACTGTTTATCTGTGGAAAAAACTTCCCGGGCCGCACCATAAACTTAGTATAAATCATTCTTCTCCATTCCTTCCACCGCGCCACAATCCCTCCCCGTACCAATTTTCGCCCGAAGCTCGGATGAAAAAAATTTTTGTTCCATTTAGTACTAAGCGGAAAAGATAGCTCTTTAAGAGTTTGCGGGTACCGAAAGCGCTGAGTCGTAGATTACAGGATCTGTTACGGACGAGACAATGTAAACCGTAAAGGAAGGCAGTAATGGCCAGTTTTGCATAGCAACTCCACGCCACTTGTGTGCGATGAGTTATTCTATACGCATCGCGTGCGTCGAAA
Organism: Spicauda simplicius; assembly: GCA_949699795.1. NCBI lineage: Eukaryota > Metazoa > Arthropoda > Insecta > Lepidoptera > Hesperiidae > Spicauda > Spicauda simplicius. Next base: position 3,111,189 of record OX453075.1, on the reverse strand, counting down.
GTGGTTTTTGATCGTTATTCTTTGGGGCATATCTTTTTGACTAATAAAAACATAGAGGTATTGAATAAAACCCAAAAGTGGTAAGTGACAAGCGGCACAAACTGTAATTTAATTTACTGCTTCGAGACTTTTATAAGTTTAACTGTTTTTTGGAACATCGTACTACATCGTGTTCATTGTCACTATTGTTAACACAGTATTAAGTGTACTTAAGTATACAGTTAAATAGGTATATACATCATCATTTTTATACTAATATTAAAAAGAGGAAAACTTTGTATTTTCTATTTTTGTATGTTTGTCATGAATTAACTTAAAAACTACTGAATCGATCATAAAAATTCTTTCACCATTAGAATGCTACATTATCCCTGAGTAATATTGGCTATTTTATTACTAGAATATATAAGGGATTTTCGCTAAAACCAGAGTAATGTGATTTAAAGTGTCAAAAGTTTCGCTCAAAAATTTTTTTCATAGCATACACTGCGATACCTATTGTAATAGAACAAAAATGTTTTACAATATAAGGGGACATATATATCTACGAAAGACTCGGATATCGCCGCCGGAAAATGATCAGTGTACCCTTACGCAAAGCAGTCGTCGCAAAATTTTTTGGAACTCCTATCAGAATAGCATCCACTGCTAACTATGACTATTGACCAAATTCCCATTACTGATGGGAGGAGGAACATGTCCAAAGTGGTGCTCAAAAGTATAATGGTTAGACAACTTACATAGATTACATTATAGTCTGCGCGTACAAAGTCGCGTCGGTTATGCTGGTCTTTTAAAAGGTGCAAATAAAATGGAGTACTAGGTATAATTCATTTGTCCCTGTAGTTCCGGGACCAGAATAGGACTACGGTACCCTCTGCCTGTCGTAACAGGCGACTAAAAGGGGCTTCCGGGGTTGAGGGCGGGAAGAGTGGGAGCTCGAACTGTCCAGCCAAGCGACCTCGGGAAGGGCGGCGACATGTGTGGTTGCATGCTGCCGTAAAAAACCAGAAGGTGCGGTGAGCAGTTCACGCCCGCCAGGGAAGAGCCCGATGGGGAATCACGCTAAGAACACCGGCGGCTGTCAATTGGAGTTCCCGGAGTCCTCGTCGCAGCGTCGAGGTCGGCCACCGTCGGGGTTTTAGTGCGGTAAGAATCCCACATAACTCGCGTCGCTCCCACGACGTCAGGTACTTTTTGAAAGTTTCCCCCTCGAAAACAAAAAAAAGGTATAATTCATTATGGTCCAGCTATGGTTTCACCATTGCTGTTCTTACTTTTACGTAATAACAGAAGACTAAAACGGTGCTCTGTTCTAATTGAAGGAATTTGGGCATTCCACTTCTAACTTCATCATCGTCACGCATTTATGGTCTTCTTCAGGTTGGACCCTAATTTTAGTTGAAATGAAATGAAATGTCTTTATTTTGTATAGGCCTACGGGGGCACTTACAAATTGTCAGTTACGCATTTTTTTTACACTACCACCGGATCGGAACACGAGATCAACTGAGAAGATCCAGCAAAAAACTCAGCGGGTTTCTTTTCGGTCTTTTTTGCTATGTTGTATTTCTTTACAATCATGTTTTTTTTACATTGTAATGAAAGTTAGCTCAAGTTGATTAAATTGACTAGTCCTAGGTGTTCAGAGGCCACTTATAATCAGGATCAGCATTATCTTTTGCTACTGTAATATATAAACTGCGTTAATTACTTTTTATACATCTTAATAAATTATTATTGTATATCGCCGTCAGATTTTGCTTTTCATTACACACTTTATCATGAATCATCTCCTTCATAAAGCAAATTAAATTGCCTTCGAAGATCGAACCTATATAAGCCCGAACACCCTGTATAAACGCGTTAAGTAAAAGGTTCTATCTTTCCGAAGGTTTTACGTTCCGTTGTTTACGCCGAATTTTTATGGAAGGCACGAATTAGTTTCACGTGTTTCGCGCCTGCCGTTTTCCTCGTAATAAAATTGCCTTTTTAGAGGTCCATCAAAAATAACCTTTGTGCTCTTCGTTTTTAGTATAGTGTATTGTTTTCGAATATTTAATTTAATTAATAGCAATTTGAAAGTATTATTCGTTTTAGTTTTTTTATATAAAATATTTTATTCCGTGACATGAATAAAAAACAAAGTGATGCAGTTAGGTATCTAGGTCTTTAGATTAATTGTGATTATAACCAATGTGGTTCATTGCAAAAAGTATATAATATAATAGATAGAAATAAGTAAATAAAAAGAATCCGCTAAAACAATAGACAAACAAATGACGTTTCTACACTCACAATAACATAATGAGTACGTATACACAAAAACGAACACAAACAAGCAAAACCCAGATCATGAAGATATATATCTGGTCAATAATCGAATTGTAAACCTACAGCATATTAAACCAATGCGCTCCGCCATTTGCTATGTGGGTTGTCAATACAAATTTATTTGAGAATTCAATCTACATTTTAAGTCATCCACAGACCTTAACCTAATCGAAATTCAATATCGCGGTTCGACAAACGGACACAGACAAACGGCTTACCACAACAGAATATAGTCCAGAGTCGTATTAAAGCGCCGTCGATCAGGTCCACGACGCAGATTAAGCAAAACAAAAGCAATTTCTACATTATGACTGCTTTTCGGTGAAGGAAAACATCGTGAGGAAACCTACACACCCGAGTGTTCTTTAAAAAAAAGGTCCCGGAGGTGTGTGAAGTCCATAAATACGCCAGCGCGGTTGACTATGGCCTATAACTCTCTCATCCTTATTCTGAGAGAAGACCCGTGCCCAGCAATGGGACAATAATGGGTTGACGAGTACGAGGACGAGAACTAGCAAATTATATGGATAATCTCTTAAACCCTTTTCAGATCAATGTATTATGATATCAATATTTTATTGTTACACTGATGTATTTCATATATTTTAAAAAATAAAGAAATATTTCCAGAAAAGTTAAACTAATTTTAAACCTTAATAAATGCTTCTAAATGAGATTGAACATTTATGCTTCCTTTATTCATAACCTTTTTCTTCCATTTTTCATATGTCAACCTTAGTAACCTAACTTTAGCAATAATTCTAAAGTAAGGAGGGAAAATGATTTATGCACTTTCTATACCCCCACAGTAGGATTTATTCTTGTGCCGTGGGTACCATGGACACACACAAGATTAATACACATACACTCAGACCCAGGGCATGAATCTAAACTCATCATTCAGATACCTGTCTGGCCGGGAATCGAATCCGAGACCCATTGCGCGTCAGACCGGTATGGTAACCGCTCCACCACGCGGGTCAACACGAATTGAATTCAATCTAAATTTTACATTCTTATATCTAAGTCAAGATGGCAGAAAAACCTCTCACTAAACCAAACCGTATACACACAAATAGGTCCACAAAGGTCATAAGATACAGTGCGAATTGGTCGTGTTATCTCGCGTCCCTCCATCCATCAGATTTAGACCCTCCTTACACGTGTCGACTGCTAATCCAACCTTCCCAATTAATTACTTTCTTCGACCTTTGCATAGGTAATGACAATTTATTACCTACTCTTAGAGTTTTGGAATATAATGCTGTATACATATTAAAAGTATTTGTACTTTTACCCAACTGTGTCAGAAAGAGCATAATGGTTTTCGAGCTATGTGATTGCATTTTTATAATTATATATATGAAGGTTTTTTTATTTATTTTTATTTTTATTTTATTTCTTGAAGGAAAACTTACAGCTAAACATACAACAATAAACGAAAGAGTAAAGTAAATGAAGGCCATTTAAAAGTTTCCGCATATTTTATAGTTGGACATAACGATAAGGCAGACAGGTCACCTGATGGAAAGCAGTTACTGTCGCCTATGGACATTTGCAACACCAGAGTAGTCGCCAATGGATCGCCGGCTTTGAAGGAGGGCTCTTTTTATACCTTTCTTGAAGAGCCCCATGTCGTGGCCGGCAATGCCTCAGAAGGAAGCTCATTTTACATCTTGCACGTCCTTGCCAGGAACAAACGTATGAACAAATGTATGTATATCAGTATGTACGTCGATTTATTTGATACGTGCTACAGCTCAAATGGCTAAACGGATTATAACATAATAATATGAATTATTTTTTGACGACGCAATTGTGAAAGCATGCTATATAAATTTTAAATATTTCTTCTGCGGCTTCTTAGGTTCTTACCTGAGGTCAGCCACTGATACCCCTGAGGATGAAGTTAAATCGCATAACTATCACTGTTATCGCACCTTCAGACCAGAGCTTGTTTTTTAAAATCTATTTTTTTTATCTGACTGAAGTAGCAAACGAGCATGCAGTCCACCTGATGGTAAGTGGTCACTGCCATAGACATCTGTAAACAACTACATACAGAACATGGGTCCGATTTGAAGTCAATCACAGATGCGCTGCTACTCCCGAGGACTATGATGGTCGCCTAATATGAAAATGTGCCGGCAACCACACCCTTCTATCGCAACGCAAGAAATGCTTCACGCTAGAAATAGGCGTGGTGGTGGTACTTCCCCCGTCGAACTTCAATGATTCTACCAACTTGAAGAATATTTTTATATATATACTGTAAAACCGATTTAAATTAATACACAATAATAAACACGTAAAAAATTGAAATGTCTAAGGACAAAATGACAATCTACTGTTGAGTTGTGAGATCGGTACCCAGCCTGCGTGATACGAACCGCAGTCGGTCTACCACAATGCGAACCACCTCTCTGTGTATTGCGCACAGGTAAAACGGATTTCGGACGGACGGACGGAGAGCAGTGATAGCCTAATAGAGCAGTGATAGCCTAATAGAGCAGTGATAGCCTAATGGTTGAAACTTACCCTCTCGATCGGGAAGTCCGAGGTTCAAACCCAGGCACCACTGATTTATATGCGTATTAGACATTAATTATCACTGCTTTTCGGTGAAGGAAAACATCGTGATAAAACCTACATACCCGAGAGATTTTTTAAAAAACAAAAAAAGGTTCACGGTGGTGTGTGAAGTCCACCAATTCGCACTTGGCCAGCGCGGCGGACTATGGCCTAAACTCTCTCATTCTGAGAGAAGACTCATGCCCAGCAGTGGGACAATAATGGGTTGACGACGAAAACAGATTCATCTATTTTGACCCGAATGCGTCAGAAGCAAGGTAATATTTTTGAGCGTATATAGGTATGTATGTACCCATTGCGTTATTCATTGTGATATTTAAAAGCTTTATATTTTTTAAATATGGCGCCTGCGATCAGAAAAAAGGACCAGAGAGACCATTTTTAATTATCAGTAGTTGAAACCCGCAGCTTCGCCCGCGTTAACAAAAATCGATTGTCCCGTGGGAGTAAGATATTTTCCAACAGTACCTATATGTTAATCCAAAGTATCAGCTAACTCCCTACCAAATTATATAAAAATTGCTCTTGTCGTTTACACGTGAAGAAGTAACAAAAATACATACTCTCAAACTTTCGCCTTCATAATATTATATCTTATATTATAGTATGATTATACAATACTTACAGCATAACAATATTGTATATAAACATACAGCATAACAATATCAAATGAACGCTAATAAATAGACCACTATCAAAATAAATAACACTTTTATGTCACTATTTTGACGTGAGTTATGTTGGTGGCGGGCGGAGGTCGCAGAGAAACGCAAAACCATACTTAACATTTATTTTAAACTAAAATTACAACTACATTTTGTCTTAAAACTAAAGGTGTGAAACCGAGTCGATGTTAGATCTCGGAATACCGTGTATTCCCACGATATGTGGGAACGTTGTAGGTGCTGCGTCAGCTCCTCGGGTTGCTGGCTGGGACGCGATGCACTAGGGCTGTGCATCAGCGTTAGGGTTATGTAACACCTCCCTCCGTAGAGCAGCGACTATTGAAGACCTTGGTCAGAAATGGAGCTGGATGCTGATGAGTATCGTGCCGGTCTTGACCACAGGATCATAGTGGAAGTAGATGATGTAGCGTCTACCGGTGGCTGTTCGAGAGCAACTGTTTGCGAATCTCTTTCCTTTCTTGGGTACTGATGAGATGGCGGATGCTGCCTTCAGTCGAATGGCTCTGCGTGCTGTGGTTATCCTTGCAAAGATACCATTTATTGTTCTTCGGGCGTTCTGCCTCTATGTACTTGAAATCTTTTCAGTATTTTGCTAGGAGAGGAAAGGATGGTGTCAGGATTCGTGACTGTTAATAGCAACTATAGATAATTTATATTTAGATATCGTATAGGTAGTTGGGAATGACTATAGGAAATTTAACACTAATATAATTTTATTATTTAAGTAGTTTTAGCCTACTCAAATAATTTTATACTAATATCTAATATTTAAGTTTAATTCTATTTTGCATTATCTTAGTAGTATTCCCCTACTAGAATAATGTTATAATATTAGAATATTTAAATCTAGTATTTAATTACATTATCTAAGTAGTATGCGCCTACTTGAATAATGTTATAATAATCTTTAACATCTAAATTTAGTATTTTGTCCTTATCATATAAGTCTCTTAAGTTAATAATCAAGAGCTTATAGAATTTAGACTTATGTAAAACCAAATATATGAATTCTAAAAATTAAAAGGATTTAAGGTTCTTAGGTTTTAAGGGTACAATTTAACACTTAGGAACTAGGAATAGCAAATACTTGAAGATTCAAGATACTCACTGCATTTTGGTTTCTCTGCCGATCGATGTGTGGATCACCCTGGCCACCTCCCATGTTGTGTTCGGATGCTCGATTTCGGCTTGAAAACCGGCAGCCTCGCGGGCCTCGGACCGATTTTTGGTCGGAGATCTTGACGCGACGCGACTGTCGAGCATCCTACCGACTGCGCCAGTTATGTTGGTGGCGGCCGGAGGTCGCAGAGAAACGCAAAACCATACTTAACATTTATTTTAAACTAAAAGTTACAACTACATTTTATCTTAAAACTAAAGGGGTGAGACCGAGTCGATGTTAGAGCTCGGAATCCCGTGTATTCCCACGATATGTGGGAACGTTGTAGGTGCTGCGTCAGCTCCTCGGGTTGCTGGCTGGGACGCGATGCACTAGGGCTGTGCATCAGCGTTAGGGTTATGTAACACGTGCAATCCAAAAAAGCGATAAATTCAATAATCCAAACAAAGCCATCTGACAACATCATGAAAACAATGTACTGAAACTATAAGCAATCAAGCGTTTTGAAGCAGTTGTTTTGTACACTTTAAATATAATAATAAGACCAATGTACTCGTTTGTACTCATTACCGTAAAAAAATCCAGACTCGAAAAATGTACAATATTTTTTCAAACTTACTCCACAATTTTCGAACATTCTAGCCAGAGCGCCCAATACTCTAGTGAGTTGACACACGTAACCACGTGTGCACAGCGCTACAGATTCCAGATATCCATTAGTGTATTAACAAACAACCGTGAACACATCTTCGCTCCGTCAGTCTGTCAATACGAGCAAAACTGCACCCGCCCAAACATATGGACTGCGCGTTATTGTTTCCGGATGTACGCTCGCTGGAAGCGACCGCACATTTCACTTGCCGACTTTGGTATTCTACTTTGGTATGTGTTGCTCTTCTAGACAAGCATTTTCTCTTGCATCTACGGGTTTTTAAAATAAAGTTTTAAAAATTATTTTTAGGTATTAAATATTATTACGAAAATGATGAATTCATGTCATTTTGAACTTTCTATGCTATATAATAGTATCAGTTGAAATTGTTTTTAATCAGTTTTTTTATATATTAAGTATGACAACTGCTATGAGACCAATACATCTGCTAATCATCGTTAAAATTTCCCAAACTCGATATTTTTTCAAACTCACTGCACAATTTCTGAACATTCTAGCCAGAACCCCCAATACTCCAGTGAGTTGACACACGTAACCACGTGTGCACAGCGCTACAGATTCCAGATATCCATTAGTGTATTAACAAACAACCGTGAACACATCTTCGCTCCGTCAGTCTGTCAATACGAGCAAAACTGCACTCGCCCAAACATATGGACGGCGCGATATTGTTTCCGGATGTACGCTCGCTGGAAGCGGCCGCACGTTTCACTTGTCAACTTTGGTATTCTGTGCTTTGGTACTCGTCTCATCTAGAATTGCATTTGATTTTACATCTGCAGAAAATTTTCTACGTTTATTAAATGTTGTGTCTAAGTATTTGGGTAACTTGATGACATTATTGAATTTTTTCAAATTCAATTCATGCTATCTAACAGTACCTATCACTTGAGATATTCTATAATTATCATGGCAAAAGATTAACTCTATTATTTTAAGCTATTGCATTGCTTTTATACCGGGCTTTGAGCGCGGCGACAAAATCAAGAAATTCCGTAACAAAAAAACCTAACACCCCCCACTCCGCCTACCATATAGGGCGGCCGAGAGTTTGCTAAACTTGTATGTATATAGTGCAACAGTACGAAGCTTGCAGGAATCAAGACGAGCTGCTCGGAAATCAAACAAATATGATAACAGCTGTTTGTGAGAAAGTATACAGAATTCAAGAAAAATGCGATCATATATATGCGATGCGATCAAATGATTATCAATATTATATGTTATTAAAAGCTACGAGAAATAATCCACTAAGACTGATTTGCAAATCTTTAAAGCATTTACTATCACAGATTGAGGTTCCGTTTACTTTAACCACCTAAAGCCACGTGTATAACATTACGAAACTACCAGCAAGATTAATGTATAACATCTATCTCGGAAACATTTTGCCCGATAAAAGGAAATATTGGTCTAGAAATATTATATCCTAACCTATAAATCTCTTCCAGTACAAATCTAACACGGGTCTAAGAACCAAAAGGAACATCACACGGAACTGCCGACGCACGATTTATTGTTCTGCCGACTCTGCGCTTCCTACATTTGTTCTATTGTAGTGCTTGTTCCATTTTACAATTTGTTCTACATTCTGGCCTATGCTTTATTATTTTTAATAACGGCTTGTTCTTTTGAGGATTTTTAATTTAGAATTCCGGTAGAAATAAATGTACGAAATTAAGTGCCATTAATGTACATAATAAATTGCATTCCTTAATTTCTTTAATTTTTGCTAACAGAATACTTAACGGAAAATTATTTTATTCTCTATTATTGTTTTTATATATGTATAAATGACAAACGAGCCACCTGATGATAAGTGGTTCCTGCTACCTGTAAACATCTGTAGATAACAGCACATAAGACTAGAATCTTAACTTCTTAAGTTAAATCCTAACTGAGATTAGATTAACCTACCCCTGAAAAGTAAGATGGATAATTTGACTATTAATTTGCTATATATCTACGTGTCTATACATATATCTACGTGTGTAGGAAAGCATACACTATATATGTAAGTGCTTCGCTCTATCGCTCTATGTCCACGAATTCGCACTTGGCCAGCGCGGTGGACTATGGCCTAAACTCTCTCATTCTGAGAGAAGACCCGTGCCCAGCAGTGGGACGATAATGGGTTGACGACGACGACGACGCTTCGCTCTATGATTGTTATTAAAGTTGAAACGAATGAAAGTCACACATATAAATTTATTCATACAGTTTCTTTGTCGAAAGTATTTTTCCATCGCCTGATACTGGCATTTTCATAAAATCTAATTATCGCGACTGACACCAATAAGAGCAAAACACATCGACCTAACACCAAATTCAATTCTCCTTCATAACAAGAATGTCCCCGACTGTTGAAAACCTCACGTCACAACACTAATCTCAAACGAGAAAACAAAATGAGAAAAGATTTATCGCAGCCCGATTTTCTCATAGAGATATCGAGCTCTTGCGTCCTCTAAACGTATTAGAGAGCTGAATAATGAAGTAGCAAGGCTGGACGAAATTCTCTACGAACGTTGGATAAGGAAAAACGGGGTACGACAAATGAAATTGTACAGACACGTCGAGTATGTTATTACTAGCTTTGTTGTGACGTCATCAGCAAGATTCGCTTGTTTGTTTGACGCGTGGCGGTGCGGTTACCATACCGGTGTGACGCGCAGTAGGTTCCAGGTTCGAATCCCGGCTAGACGGGTATCTGAATGATGAGTTAAGATTCCTATTCTGGGTCTGGGTGTTTGTGTATTCGTCTTGTTTGTCCATGGTAACCATGGTACCCACACAGGCGAAAATGTGGGGCTATGAGTGTAGAATGCGGGTTATTTTGCATGTGTGTGTTTTTAAAAGTAGCCTTACGTCGGGCCTCCTAGCCTTTTACTGATCCTTTAATAAATTCTTTGGTGTATATAATATGACAAAGTTCTCAAGTATAGCATAATTAGATTCATTTATTCCCGTTTTGAAGTCCAATTTTAGACTTCCTAAATTCCCCAGAGGTTTGATCCATTGAGTAATCACTAGTTCCCCGTCGCATCGGTCGAAATTCGACCGTAATTTAAATTAAAAAACTTAACTTCATATTGTCCAAAGTGGTACGAATATTTCTCAAATTTAAATAAAATGTAATAATTTTTAAGTAATTTTGAACGCGTCCGTTAAATATAAAAAGAGTTTTAATTAGCTAAGGCGCATTTAAAGGCAATAGCGGGTATTTTGACAAAGACACTGACATTTCTGAAGTTATGTGTTTTCATAGTAAAAGACTGAATGTTCTTTTTCGTTTATTATTTATGTGTTTTGTGACAATTGCACGGTAGAGTGTGTAATGTGGTTGTAGTTGATGTTATCTATGTTATATGCATTATTTGAATAAAATATTAACGTTATACACTCCTTCTCTACGTCCACTATAACCGTGTAACATTTCATACTAGTAGTCCGCGGCACATTACTTAAAAATGCACAAGTTTTTGCTCCACGTATTAATATATAGATTTTACTATACATGTATACCGGTGATCGCAATGAGTGTTCATAGTACACAGGAAGAACATGCAGCATCCCCGTCCAACCATTATTTTCCCATTGCTGGGCACGGGTCTTCTCTCAGACTGAGAGAGTTTAGGCCATAGTCCACTGCGCTGGCCAAGTGCGAATTGGTGGACAGCCTACCATTAGAATATTGTCATTTAGTAGCCTCCCAAGATACCCACGGGAGAAAAGGGTGTAGACCAACAACACGATACACAAGGACGACAAATGAAGGATAAATTTAACAAAATTCTGTAAAGTGCGATTCCGACTTGCACGGAAGGGTTCCGTAACATTATTTATAAAAACGACAAAAAAAATCATAGGAATCCCTTAAATATTTATTTTATCCTGTTTTTTGTTGTTAACGCGGCAACAGAAATACACGATCTGTGAATATTTTACCTGTGTACCTATCATGGTTCAGGCAATACAGCCTAGTGTCAAACAAACGGACAGACAACAGATGGACAGTAGTCTCAATAATATGGTCCCGTTTTTATCCTTTCACTACGTAACCCTAAAAAGATAAACAAAATATGTGAATTGTACATGTGTGCGTATCGTAAAACCTTACAGCATACATTGCGTTGCTAACCACACTTATGTTATTCCAATACAATTTTATATATTAAATTGAAAGTGAAAAACATTCCCCGTCTTTGAACAAAGAATTTGTACACACGGCTCCGCTGTCGTCCATTGTGCTGTTTTCAATTGAGTTTTTCTCATTGTAGGGGCATGTGTGTCTCTTACTTTAATACTGTCTCTATGTGACTCGAATAAGCGAATTTTCTATCTTCATCCAGAATGAAGTAGCTTTGCAACAAGAAACGAATTATCATAATTGGTGCAGTAGTTTTCGTTTTATCATTGTTATAAGTAGTAAGTTTGCTTAAAAGTGCCCACTGCCATTCATTGACATCTGTTATCAACCCTATATAGGATCAGTCTTATATAATATTAATAATAACACGCTTTTTACACTCATAGCCCCACACTAGGATTTTCTCCTGTGTCGTGGGTACCATGGACACACACAAGAGGAATATATAAACACCCAGACCCAGAACAAGAACCTAAACTCATCATTGAGATTAACCTGTCAGGCCGGGAATCGAACCCGGTACCCATAGCATGTCAGACTGGTAAGGTAACCGCTGCACCACGCGGGTCGTCAAATGAGGAATTTAAATTTCTGTTCTACATCTGGTTGTTACAAAGACAAAAGAAGGATAAAAATCTTATGTGGTTCAATAATGTGGGAGTATTAGCCACCTAAACGCTATGAGTATAAAGAATGTTATCATAACTAATTTGTTAACTTAAATTCTGCTATGGAACAAAATGTTGTTTTTTGTTTTTAATCTAACTAAATCTGTTTGTATAACTATAAACGTAGAGATTCACTGATTTCCACTTCATCAATTGATTACAACCTTCAATTAACGGATAGATAACATGATTCAATTAACGGAACATTCATTCTAGTTTGAGTTCAATTGATCGTGACGTCACTGCAGTGTCACTGTCCAATCGAGACAGACTCTATTGACACTTAGGCTCTAATTGGGTGTGTCGTGTGTTTGATTGAAGACTACGTGCTATGAATCAATGAAAAATATTTTATTCTGAATCTTTTACAGGTTTTTTAACGCCAACAAATACCACTATGCAAGATGTTCTATTATAATGAAAAAGTGATAAAAGAAATCCAAATAATCCAAGTGATAAATATTTTTTTTATTTCTGACTGAAGTAGCAGACGAGCATTCAGTCCACCTGATGGTTAGTGGTCACTGCTGCCCATGGACATCTGTAATCAATCTCATACAGAACATGGGTTCTATCTGAAGTCAATCACAGATGCGTTGCTACTCCCAAGGACTATGATGGTCGCCTCATATAGAAGTGTACCGGCAACCACACCTTTCCAGCGAAACGCAAGAAATGCTTCACGCTAGAAATAGCTGTGGCGGTGGTAGTTCCCCGTTGGAACTACACTGATTCGATCACCTTCAAAAGTGGTATCTTTAAATTAAACATCTTCACTATCTTTAAATTAAACTGCGTCACGCTATAATTAATTGTGACGATGGTACTTCTCAGATAAAACTATATTGTTTTTACTAACCGGTGATACAAACTTGAAACTTGTATATTTGACAAATAATTCAGTTTATTTTATGCATACATTTTTGAATCTGTAAATCATTTCAAGTAAAAGTAAAATAATAAAGTATTACGTTAAAAATATGAACGTAATAGTTTACAAATTATTAAACGAATATAAGTCCTGTATTAAGTGCACCAAAATGTTATAAAGGAACGCATTATAACAATTCAATAGAATACAGTAAACAATATCAGAATACGCCACTTGATCTTCAAGAAAACATGATATCGACAATTACATGAACGGAAGCGATAATAAACCGAGCTACAAAAGCCTCATACAAAAATAGAGCGAGCGATATTAAAAGCGTTTCTTGCTGCAATGGAACAATTAATTAACGAGCAAACAACATTAAGTAGCGAGAACAAAAAATGTGAAGTGATTTAAGTTGTTCCGCGACCTTTGCAGTTAAGGAGTTCTCATTTTTGTTCTACTTCAAAAGTACACTATAAGTGCAATGAATTTTTACTTCGGGCTTATTTGTGTTCCTAAGTAAAATAGAATGAAATGTCTTTATTTTTGTAGGCCTACGGGGGCACTTACAAATTGTCAGTTACACATTTTTACACTACCGTATCGAAACACGACTGCGAAGATAAGTCAATTCAAAACTTTTCTTAGATTTTTTGAGTTTATGAGTCAACAAACCTCTTTTTTTTGAGTTCGTACATACATCTCTCAGTTCAGTTTCAGACAAAAGCTCAGACAAGGCTTATATTTACTTTTCTTACATGTTATCACTCGGTTAAAGGGTATAATGGAACCTTTTGAAGAAACTTACGGGCCTGAAATTATATTGTACTTTGCATATGTATAAAGGATATGTGTAAAGGATATAAATCTATTGTATGATTTTAAGTCGCTTACTATCTGAATGATAATTTGAATCCTTTTGTAACAGTTGATATATGTGAAAATATTGATAATACCTTTAGTGAAATCGCTTGATAGCTGATCAGTTGTATGTTCCATGAACAACATATAATAAAATGTTATATGCCTTTATTAAATCGTTACTACTGACATTCAAGTTTTGCTTATTTGTATATTTTATGTAGTGTCCTTACCGTCAAAATTTTATTTTAGTATTTTATTTCTTTTCTCCTTCTCTATTTTCATTTCTCAATTTTGTCGACATCTCAAACTTGTATCCACACGTCAAATCCAAGCTTGTCTGTAATTTTGTAATTATGTGAAAAATATAAATTTATTAGTAAATATTGCAAAAAAAGCCGTACGAGATATCATACTTCATACTAATATTATAAAGGTGAAACTTTGTGAGTGTGTATGTTTGTTACTTCTTCACGTCTCATCGGCTAGAGCGATTTTCATAAAATTTGTTAGGGAGTTAGCTGATACTCTGGATTAACATATAGGCTACTTTTTACTGTGAGAAAATATCTTACTCTCGCGGGACAATCAGCTAGTACTTGATTATAATCTTAAGGAAAGGACAAAAGCTTACGAAGTTCATCAATCCGTCTTCGTGAACTTTGACCTAAATCTTTTTGATTCTAAAATAAGACATATTTAAAAATGCAACAGAAACAAATTGATGATGATACGTATTCCAAAGTAATCATAATTATTTTTTTTTCGAATATTCTTCCTAAATTATTTGGATCAGCTGTATGGACGAGGGTTCAATTCGGCTTAAGGGTGATCAGGTGCTACAAAGAATAACGTCGTTTGAGGAAGATACAAACGCTTTAAAATAATATACTCCATTAAACATTTGGGAAACAAATTGTTCATTCGGAAAATTTATATTATTATTAAATGTGATTATATGTAAACTTATTACGCTATAAAACAAAATTATATATTTGTGTTGTTGCAAGAGCAGTGATAGCCTAATGGTTAAAACTTGCCCTCACAATCGGGAGGTCCGAGGTTTAAATCCTGGCACACACCACTGATTTATGTCCGTATTACAAATTATCACTACTTTTGGGTGAAGGAAAACATGGTGAGGAAACCTTTAAAAAAAAGTTCCCGGAGGTGTGTGAAGTCCTCCAATTCGCACTCAGCCAGCGCGGTGGACTATGACCTAAAACTCTCTCATTCCGAGAGAAGACCCGTGCCCAACAGTGGGACAATGTGGGTTGACGATATATATATTTGTGTTGTTATGTCGTTAAGTAGTCGCAAAAACTTTCTTATTACCTCCAACTTTTACTCTTAAGATTTTTCGATAGAAAGTGTATATATAATACTCCACGCCATTTCTTCTACCTGAGGTGATGCTTTTGTGCATTTCGCAACTTGCGGTTAAAGCTATGCTAAGTCTAACCTTCTATATTTATTTATTTAATTAAGGTTCACCAACACAAGACACACCACCATTCCTTAATTTATACCACATTAGATTTTATTCAATCGTGTTCTTGCAATTACGGGTTACACCTTACATATTTATTGTCACAAAAAATCATTTAACATCGTCATACAAGCATACTTTACATGTGGTTCCTAAAAAACATAACCAAAGAAAATAATCCGCATAACAAACAATACTAACTTAACCTAACCCAGACCTAACCGATAGATATAAACAAAAAATCAAACAGACATAACCCAAGAAAACTATTCGTTTAACAAACAATACTCCAATTAATCTGTATAGACATAGAGGTTAATTTAGTCATACTACGTTGTAACATTACGTATCTCTGTTATATAGGCATACTTTATATATGGCTACAAAAAACAAACATAACGTAAGAAAATTATCCGCATAACAAACAAACAAACCTAACTTAACCTGCCCTAACCTAACTGATAGATATACACAAACAAAAAAAATCAAAAAATCAAACAGACATAACCCAAGGTATTCGTTTAACAAACAATACTCCAAATGGAAAAGCTTGACTCGGATCGTTCGCAAATAAACTTGAAACCCATTTCATCACGATCTCCAAGTGCTAGTGCAACTCGAACTGCATTCGGAATGGTTTTCGCCGCAGAATACGAGATTCGGGATCGCTGAGCGTACGTCGGTTTTCAATCAGATGTCCAGAGACAAACCAATGAGAAATTCCCGTCGTACACTGTTATGTCGTATATTACTATCTGTATAGACATAGAGGTACTTTAATTTAGTTATACTACGTTGTGACATTACGTATCTCTGGTATATAGGCATACTTTACACATGGCAACAAAAAAACAAACAATCTAAGAAAATTATCCGCATAACAAACAAACCTAACTTAACCTGCCCTAACCTAACCGATAGATATACACAAACAAAAAAATCAAAAAATCAAACATACATAACCTTAGAATACTATTCGTTTAACAAACAATACTCCAAATGGAAAAGCTTGACTCGGATCGTCCGCAAATAAACTTGAAACCCATTTCATCACGATCTCCAAGTGCTAGTGCAACTCGAACTGCATTCGGAATGGTTTTCGCCGCAGAATACGAGATTCGGGATCGCTGAGCGTACGTCGGTTTTCAATCAGATGTCCAGAGACAAACCAATGAGAAATTCCCGTCGTACACTGTTATGTCGTATATTACTGTCTGTATGGACATAGAGGTACTTTAACTTAGTTGTACTACGTTGTAACATTACGTATCTCTGTTATACAGGCATTCTTTACATATGGCTACAAAAACAAACATAACCTAAGAAAATTATCCGCATAACAAACAAACCTTTTTTTTTTTTTTTTTTTTACGTGGGGAAACCCATCATGGGTTCCTCTCTGCGCGGGGGCAGCTGAGAGGATATGCCGGACTCGTACCGGCTAAAACCCCACGGTGTTCCTCAGTACGCCCTTTGCCGGGACTGCGGGTAAGCTAGAAGCAGTCGTCCGTGGTCCCGGCGGCGTCTGCCCTCGGCAGGGCCCTTCTCTTGTAGGGATGGAGCTGGAGCTTCTCCATCCCTCCGTCTTGAGGTGCGCGCGGGAACACCGCGCGCGCCACCTCGAGGCATGTCAATTTGGCACAGGATACCCCCGTATCCTGCACCAAAGCCTCCGTTATGGGGGTAGGAGAAGGGCGTGAGGAACCCTTCCCCTACGCCCGGTTTTCCGGCTGCGGATAGGGAGGTCTGAGGTTTTCTCTCGCTCCCTCTCCGCAGCCTCCTTCTGCGAGATGACTTCCTCGCAGAAGGATTTTACCGCTTTCCACGACCTCTCGCTCTCCATGGCTTTTACTACGGCCGGGAGCGAGAGGTCTGGCCCCACTGCAGCGACGATGACACGGCGCTGACTATCATAACAAATAAATCATCACTATAACAAACAAACCTAACTTAACCTGCCCTAACCTAACCGATAGCTATACACAAACAAAAAAATCAAAAAAGCAAACAGACATAACCTAAGAATACTATTCGTTTAACAAACAATACTCCAAATGGAAAAGCTTGACTCGGATCGTTCGCAAATAAACTTGAAACCCATTTCATCACGATCTCCAAGTGCTAGTGCAACTCGAACTGCATTCGGAATGGTTTTCGCCGCAGAATACGAGATTCGGGATCGCTGAGCGTACGTCGGTTTTCAATCAGATGTCCAGAGACAAACCAATGAGAAATTCCCGTCGTACACTGTTATGTCGTATATTACTGTCTGACATAGAGGTACTTTAATTTAGTTGTACTACGTTGTAACATGACATATATCTTTTTTTTTTGTTCTCGAGGGGGAAACCTTCAAAAGGCACTCAACGCCGTGGGAGCGACGCAGGGTTATGTGGGATTTTTACCGCACTAAAACTACCCCGGTGGCCGTCCTCGGCGCTATAAAGAGGACTCCGGGTACTCAGTCCGACCGCAACCGGAAACCATGACATATATCTATGCACCTAGTGAAAATGGCTATAAATATTTTTTTTACTAATATGACTTTTTATACCAAAAATGTTAGAAAAACTCAATTGGGTAAAATTAGACGGGTAAAATTAGGCAGGCATATTACGTCCTACATCGAGTGTAATACACAAAATATTAAATAATACATTAAAATTTATAAAATGAGTATTTGTGAGTACTAATAGTTATAAACTGTCCACCAATTCGCACTTGCCCAGCGCGGTGGACTCTAGCCTAATACTCTCTTATCCTGAGAGAAGACCTGTACCCAGCAGTGGAACAATAATGGGTTGACAAGAATAGTTATTAGCATCTATAGAAAATACATACTACCTGAACTCATAGATAGTTCTGTCAACA